>AWWV01010105.1:0-25629 GCA_001974805.1 Corchorus capsularis | reverse complement strand
CTTCATTACTTGACCAATAAATTACACTCAATATGATGCCACTAAGCTCCTATTTAGGTATCATCAAAATTGGATTAAGGAAATGGCTTAAACCGAGCTCAATCAGCCATAATGTCCTTAATTGCAAATTTAGTAAAAGTTATGAAAAGTGGCAAATATGGCTTGATTCTTCCATATAGCTTATATAATTCATGTAGTTCAAGTTTCAAAGCTAATGGTGAAATCGCCATGCTCAATTGGTCCCGGGATTGGATTCTGTCCTTAATTGCAAAAAATACAAGTTTTCCTCCGAGCTCGGAATGAGCTGAAATTTAGATAGAGTGTTCTTCATGATATTTTGAACAACTTTAATAAAGGGTGTCACCCCAAATTCCTTCATCTTCCTTTCCGAATTCTAAACCCTAATCCCTTTGTCCTTAATTGCAAACTTGTAAAAGTTTTAATCCGGGAAGGGTCTGATTTCAATTTCAGGGGCATGGGCCGTCCAGACCCAATCTATACAGTAGATGGGGCGGCCCAAATGTACTTTCAACATAATTTAATTAATTTCTTTAATTTAATTAATTAAATTAAAAGAAATTAAATATTCAAAGTCAAAGGTCAATCCTTTTCCTAGTTGACTTTGGCCTATGGTGGACTAAATCCAACCATCCATAGGACTTTTGGGAATGAATCTCAGCCGTTGATTATACACCACCATGTACATTTAAAATTTTACCCCAATTGTAAATTGTGGTATAAACAATGCCCCCCTAATCTTTATTCTTTATTTAAGAATAAAGATTACTTAGAGTTTAATTCCCCATATACTTCTTTTAGCCGAAAGTTTCCTCCTCTCCTTGGCACACATCGACTTCGACATCTTCCTTGCCTCCATCGACTTAATCACTTGCCTTCAAGCTTTGCCTCATCGTCACCTCCATGGCACCAAAGTAAATCAAGCAGTCGGATGGCAATGCTAGCCATAACCGAAACCTTAAGCAAAATTTGGCTAGGGAAACTTCTCATGATGATGCCGCCAAGCCCTCCTCCAAAGGAAAACCTGCTGCTTCAAGTTCCTCTGCTAGGAAACAATCAATTGCACCATCCTCAAGTCAATCAAAATTAGGATCTATGGTGACACAAGAGAAAACATCCAACACACAAGGTAGTTTTGAACCCAATTACAACTCCAATTTTCGAAATTCACTGGATTAACCACTTGACTTGTGAGTGTATATTTGTTGATTTTTCTAAACAAATTGGCATCCAATTGGTGCCAAAGTTGCTGCATAAATCGGCCTAGGGTATAAACCCTAGCCGAATTGATTTTTCCATGGTGCAAATCGCACCAAATTTGAAATTTTTGCACTCCAATAATCATAATTTGCCACAAATATATGTATATTGTTTTTGGAAAAATAAGTGGCAGATTTATTTTGATTAAATCCTTGAAAAATTGCATGATGGCC
The DNA here is from genome assembly GCA_001974805.1 of Corchorus capsularis. Classification (NCBI taxonomy): domain Eukaryota; kingdom Viridiplantae; phylum Streptophyta; class Magnoliopsida; order Malvales; family Malvaceae; genus Corchorus; species Corchorus capsularis. The sequence goes on along the minus strand of AWWV01010105.1, from coordinate 24,178 downwards.
GAATGAAATATTGCAGCCATTAATTTTGATGTCATGCGATTAAGGCATTGAAGCCTTAGGGTTTTGTTTCTTTCATGGTGCAATCGCACCAAGCTCAAATCCTTTGCACCATTATTGCAAAATTACCATGCACATATATACTTCCTGTTTCAACAGTAATATGACAGATTTCATTTTGCTTTTAATTCCAAAAAATTGCATGTTAGCCGAATGGAATAATTAGGCCATTGTTTACACTTTCATGCGATTTAGGGCTTACAAACCCTAATTTGCTTTTGCAGCATATTTGCCTCAATTTCTCATCATGAGGGCTGCAATTTCATGTCACACACCATGTTTATCAATTGTTAAGAGTTTTAACAATAATTTCCTCTATGTTTGGTGCAGAGACTAACACAAAGGGTGGTGCAGCAAGCAAAGACAAACAAAGAGCTTCCGAAAGCACCTTGGACAACCTTGAATATGCAGTGAAGATTTCTCGGAATAGGTTTGAATACCAGGGTGATTTCATTGCGAAATCCTTTATTGACTTGCCTTCAAAAGAGATAAGCCATCATTTTCCGCTACATCAAGGCGCACCTCTCCCTTTTCAATTGGAAGGTTGCAACTGGAACATGTGGCTTACCAAACCTCCATCTTGGCCGACTGGTTCAAAAGGGTGGCCTGAATGGGTTGATAGGATTGTGAAGTACCGTAGAGATCAATTGAAAGAACAAGGGTTGCTGACTTTCGTCCAATTTTCCAAGCATGAATTCCAATATGACGGTACTTTACTGGCTGCACTTTCTTGTTATTGGAACAAGTGCTGGAATGCCTTTTTCTTCCCTTGTGGGCCGATGTCTATCACTTTGATGGACATTGCTGCACTCACCGGCCTTCCTTGCCATGGAGATGGCATTTCTAGCGCCATGCCTATCCATCCGGAAGAAGAAAATAATTTTGACATTGTTATGCCTGATGGTGCGAAGCCAACTTTTGGGATTTTTATTGGTGCATGTGTGAAGACTGGAAATAACCCTCCTGATATAGAAGAATTAACGACTTTCATGTTGTGCCTTTTCAACAAGTTCATGTTGTGTTCTTCTTCAAAGGGCTGCAACCGAGAGCACCTCAAATTGGCCAAGATCATGGCTTCTGGTAGATGTTTGGCCTTTGGGCAATTTATGCTTAGTGCGGTGTACAGGGGTTTATTCAATCTCTTTGAAAAGAAAACTCTTTCACCGAGTGGTCCTTTATGGGTGGTGCAGCTATGGGCTTGGATGTACTTCCCTAGCTTAGCACCAACAAGATCTCCTTTCAATGCTTCCGCACGTTGCTATGGCACTTTGTATCAAGGAATGGCGCCAAAGTATGATGAACCTGCTTACATTTTTCGGTACTTCTGGGATTTAAAAGAGCATGAATTCTTCATATTTCAGCACCGTCCCGTGGGTCCTTCTTGGTTTAAATTATGTCCAACACTCAATAATTCTGAGGTGGTAAAGAAGATTTGGATTAATTATCTCATCAGCATGGATCTTCCATTTGGCCTTGAAATTGGTGGAAAGTTCAAGCCAAGCTTTGAGATGTATTTTCCTCCATTATTCAGCAGACAATTTGGTTATACTCAGAAAATTCCCGCACCTCCCACCTTCTCTAGCAATCGGTGTTGTCATCTCAGGGATGGGTTTACTGATAAACAAACCATTGATGATGCTCATAAATTGATGGAGGGGAAGTGAAAAACTGAGAAGTTTAACATCACTCCCCTTTTGCCTCAAGCTGCACCTGAATTTTCTGACTGGTGGTGCGATATTTGGAGTAAAGTGAGCAATGAAGGTGTTGAAGCCGTACTTGCTAGGCTTAACTTTCCTTCAGGTACTTCCTTCTCATGTTTGCTTTAATCATTCTTGCCATCACTTGTTTCTTAATTCTTGTTTTCGCAGCTAATTCATTCCCTGCACCAAGAAAAGAGGCAAAGGTTCCACTCACACCAAAACGAGCTGTACCAACCAATGAAAGGAATGGAGAGAAACCATCCAAGAAGCCAAAAAAGAGCAAATCGACTCCCATTGAGGCTGACATGGACGGCAAAAATGCTACCGATTCTCCTCCTTTGGTGGTGACTCCACTTCAGGTATGCATCGGAAGTAAACTTTGTAACTTAATCTTTATGCACTTTCTGACTTTTGCTTTGATTAAGGTGGCAAAAAGTCCTTCTCCATGCGAACTAGTTGGAAATGATTCACCAACTTATTCTCCTCCTCCACTTTCTCCAACTCCCATGGTCTCGGAAGATGATCAAAATGAGATCAATTTAATCAAGAAATTCACACAAGATGGTGCAGACACTCACTTGGGCGGCACCTCACTTGGTGACATGGAGGATGATTTAGCCAAAGTGCAACCCGCTGATGAGGAGTTGGCTAAAATTTTGACAAACATGGACCCTGATTCTCAAGATGAAGATAACGTTATGGACCATTTGGATGAGGTAAACATTTCTCCTGCTTTTCGATCATCATGTTCCATAATTTTACCTTCTGAGTGTTTGATTCCTTGGTGTAGATGGTAAAGGATCCAATTCCTGATTTGGCTGCCATTAGTGCTGCACCATGTTCCAATGTTGGAATCCGGAAGAAAAATGCTGCACCTGCACTTGCTCCAAAAGCTTCGGCTAACAAATCTTCTGAACAAGCTCAAGTAGGTTTCGCACCTTACTTCTTTTGCTTCTTAAATTCTGCAAACATATATTATTCACCAAATTTGATTTCAGGTTGATCTAAATGTGGCGCAATCAACTCAGCACATTAATTCGCACTCTTTTGATGATGAAACTTTGCTGGCACCAACCTCAAATGCTTCTTTCTTTTCGGTAAGAAACCAACTTACGCACTTTATGAATATTTCATAATTACAAGTAAAAATACTTACTTGGTGGTTTCTTTCAGGATCCTGCTGCACTGGCTAAGAAGTGTGATTCTTTGAAAATTTTCATCCCAAAGGTCTTGCCGGAAGCTTCTGGGATTTTAGCAGCTTCACATCCTCACGCACCTTCGGAATCTGAGTTGTTGGAGGCTTTGCAAGGCCTTAGAGAACTTCTTACCAATATCAACAGTGCTGTTAATGCTGATTCCTTGGATGCTCTTTATGGCTATGCCCTTACTTTGGCCGCTGCACCTGAGCTTGAGCCGAGAGAGTCTCAATTTTGGCGCAACTTCCGTAGGCATTTTGAGTCTTTCCTTTCTAAATGGCATCCCGCACTTGCTAAGTTTAATGAATATCGCACCAAGCAAGAGCAATATGAGGGTCAACAAGCCAAACTTGATTCTGATGTCTCCAAAGCTCGTAACCAGGTTACTTTAAGCAATGAGGAATTACTTAACACCATCAAGATGAGCTTGACACCATCATGGCTAGGGCTGGTGCCATTAAGAACAGGCTTGCTGAGTTGTCTGCTGAGAGGAAGAAATCGGCTTTGCTGGATTGTGATCACATCATGAAGGAAGCTGAGGATCTTTCCAAGTCTATAGCCGACTATGAGCAGGTGATCATAGAAAAGGATTCCCTTGAGAGTCTTCTTACTTCATACGAAGATGAGTTCTACTCTTGGAGGAAGTTCCTTCCTAAATCCCTGGGTAGGAACAAGAAATAGGATAGAAAATACGGTTATTGCACCTCTTTGTGTTTTTTTGGTGCTATGGATAATTTAAATTTTGGTTTATGCACTTTCATTTGAACAATTGCAATTTGAATTGGTGGCACATGTTTTTGCCAAACTATGAATTTTTGCATAAGTGGCTAAGTTTATATAGCCAACTAGAAATTTAATTTCCAAAATATTTCTAACCTTATGGCTTATAAATTTATTTAAGCCATTTAAAACTTGCTCATGTTTGATTGTGGTATAAATTTGACTACACCAACTAATCAATAATTGATGAATTTAAGTAATGCTCTTACTTACAAGTGGTGCAAAGCCATAAAACCTTAAAATTTTCGGCCTTGCACCTCAATTTTGGCCAAAAATCAAAGCTTTTATTCTTTGGTGATGGCACAAAAAGTAATTTTTGTCACTAAAGATGGTTTTAAGCCACACTTCATTTATAATTAATCACTAAAAAGATTTTCAACAACAAAAATAATATTTTCTATTGAAAATCAAAGGAAAAAATATTTTTGTTTTATTTAAAAGCCGCAAGTATGCACTTGGGGCGGCTATGTCCACTTAGTGCTTTAAGTACTTCAACTATACGTTGGTGAATAAAATGGCCGTACATTGCTGCACTGCCATAATTTCCACACCATCTTCTTCAAGAATCGGCTCAAACTCTGGTTCCGGCATAGAATTGGCTTCCCATGCACTTGGATAATACTTTTTCAAGTATCTACCATTAATGAACTTTGGATGGTACTTTCTATCTTGAGTTTCAAGCCAATACGCACCATTCCTTAGCACTTTTCTTATACGGAATTGACCTTCCCATTTAGGTGTCCATTTCCCCATAACTCTATCTCTTTTACCAATAGGCAAAGTAGCTTTCCACACCAACTCTCCTTCGATGAAAATCTTGCGGCGCACCTTCTTGTTGTAGCTTCTTTCGGCTTTTCTCTTTTGAGCTTGCAAATGATCTAGTGCCGATAATCTTTCTGACTCCGCATCTTCAAGATCAATCATCATGGATTCATTATATTCTTCCCAGGTGAGATTGTTTTGGAATGCTACCCTGGCCGATTTGGCCAAGATTTCTACTGGCACTATGGCATCATGGCCATAAGTGAGACTATAAGGACTTACACCGGTGCTGGAACGCTGAGACATATGGTACACACCCATAATGCTTTTGGTAAATGTTCATCCCACTTTCCTGGTGCGTTCTTGATCATTTTCTCAATGATAGACAAGATTACTTTGTTGGAGGCCTCGGCTTGACCATTTGCTTGTGCATAATATGGTGTAGACCTTGTAAATTTAATGCCATATTTTTTTTCCAACTCCGCACCTATCTTGCCATCAAAGTTGTTGCCTTGATTCGTTGTAAGTGTTTCTGGAATTCCAAAGCAGTGAATGATATTCTCCACTATGAATTTCTTAACTTCCACATGGGTGGTATTATTCATTGCCTTGGCTTCCACCCATTTGGTGAAATAATCCGTGGCAACAATGATAAAACACACTCCTCCCCTGGCCAGTGGGAAAATTTTTCCGATTAGATCAATTGCCCAACCTCTAAATGGCCATGGTTTTATAATTGAGTGCAATTCTTCGGATGGAAGCCTAAAAACAGGTCCATATTTTTGGCATTCTTCACATCCTTTAGCAAATTCGATGCAATCTTTCAACACCGATGGCCAATAAAAGCCATGATGGCGTATAAGCCATCTCATTTTTCTTCCGGCTTGGTGTGCTCCACACAAGCCCTGATGCACATCTATCACCACCTTTCTGGCCTCTTCTTTATCTAAACATCTTAGATAAACACCATCTTCACCTCTTCGATACAATTCGTCGGCCAACAAAGTGTAGTGCACGACCAAAGTCCTTATTCTTCGATCAACTTTTATGGATGGATTGTTGAGGTATCGAATAAATGGTTCCCGCCAATCGGTGTGGTGATGATCCATGCTGCAAACTTCGAACACATTTTCTCTAATGAGTGCGGATGGCATGCTTCTCCTTTCAACATGCACCACTTTCTTCCATATGTCATCTTGGAAGGTGATACCGGATGCCAATTGTGCTGTAACATTTGCTCCTTCATTTTGATGTCGAGGAACATGTTCAATGCTCACATCGTCAAATTCATCCATCAATTGAATAGCCATGGCATAATATGGTAACAAAGATGGACTTGTACATTTGTATTCTCCGGTGAGTTGGTTAATAACCAATAATGAATCACCTTTTATGTGTATGAATGAGGCTTTCATCTCTCTAAGCATCTCCAATCCGATGATGAGTGCTTCATATTCCGCTTGATTGTTGGTGCAATCAAAATCTAGGTGAAAAGCCATCATGGTGCACGCATCTTGAGATGATAAAATGACAATACCTGCACCTGTTGAATCCGTGGTGCTGGAACCATCAAATTCAAGTATCCAAGGCGCCAATGCTATCTCCATGACTTCGGCTGCATCTTCAAATTCCTCACCAAGATCAATGCAAGGATGGTCAGCCAAGAAATCTGCAATAGCTTGGCCTTTGACAGCCTTTTGCGGGATGTATTTGAAACTAAACTCAGAAAGTGCCAAGCACCATTTTCCGAGTCGGCCTTTAAGCATGGGCCAAATTAGCTTGTACTTCACTACATCAGTTTTGGCAATAATACACACATTAAAATAGAGCATGTAATGGCGTAATTTTATTGCTGCAAAATAGAGTGATAGACAAAGTTTTTCAATCGGACTATATCTATTCTCAACATCGGTGAGAGTCCGACTTAGATAATACACTGCTTGTTCCTTTCCTTTTTCTATTTCTTGGGCCAACAAACATCCAATAGATGATATTGTGGCCGAAATATACAAGTACAAAGGTTTGTCTTTCCTAGGAGGAACTAAGACAGGCGGCGATGCTAAGTAATTTTTGATCGCCTCAAATGCTTCTTGGTGTTCATTATTCCATTGGAACTCTTCATTATTCTTCAATCTCAACAGTGGTGAGAACACTTTGGTTTTACCAGCAGTGTTGGAGATGAACCTTCGTAAAAAGTTTATTTGTCCAAGGAATCGTTGAAGCTCCTTTTTGGTGGATGGCGCATTGGCTTGCATAATAGCTTTTGCCTTGTTTTAGTCTATCTCGATGCCTCGTTGATGAACCAAAAATCCAAGGAAATTACCTGCACCAACGCCAAAAGCACACTTTAAAGGGTTCATTTTCAAGCCATGTTGTCTCATTCTTTCGAATGATCTTCTTAGATGATCGATGTGGTCTAAAGAGTTATGAGACTTGACCACTACATCATCAATGTAAACTTCCATAAACTTACCCATCATGTCATGGAAGATGGCATTCATTGCCCTTTGATATGTCGCACTGGCATTTTTGAGTCCAAATGGCATCACTATCCATTCAAATGTGCCAATCGCACCAGGACATCGAAAAGCGGTTTTGTGAATATCTTCTTCTGCTATGTAGATTTGATTATAGCCACTATGTCCATCCATGAATGATAACATCCTATGTTGGGCGGCACCATCTACTAAGAGATCTGCAACAGACATGGGATATTCATCTTTAGGGGTGGCTGAGTTCAAGTTGCGAAAATCAACACACACCCTAATTTTACCATTTTTCTTTACTACAGGCACAATGTTAGAAATCCATTCTACATACCTTGCAGTGCGGATAAAACCAGCTTTAAGAAGCCTCTTAACTTCCTCTTTAACTTTAAGAATGACATCATTTGCCATTCTTCTAGGAGGTTGTTGATAAGGGCGGTGTCCATCTATAATTGGGAGGCGGTGCTCAACCAATTCTTGACTTAAGCCAGGCATTTCATCATAGTCCCATGCGAAGCAATCTTTGTACTCCTTCAAGAGTGCGATGAATAGTGGCTTGTCTTCTTCGACCAAGAATTGACTTATGTACACTGGCCTATGCTTGCCATCAGTGCCAAGATCAATTTCAAGTAAAGGATCTTGCACTTCGGCTTTGAGATCATCAAGCTTCATGGGTGCATGGTCAAGTTCATCCATGGTGATCTCGTCTTGATTTTTATTTTGATTTTGATAAGCCGCATTAGCAATTGGGGCGGCTAAGTCCTCTAGACATTGAAGTTTTTGTTCAAGTGAACAGGTCGACAACTTCTTCAAAGTGTCGTTGGCCATTTCTACTTCTTTTTTATGTGGATTCATGGAATCTCCTCAATGATAGGAGAACAAGGAAGCGGTCTATAAGGAATTATAGCATTTGGCCGCACAAGATTTTCCATAGCCCCTTTCAAGGCATCTTTTTCAATCTCTTGTGTAGAAAGGATTGGTACTGGTCGGCCATACTTGTCTTGGCCCATGAATCTGATTGGTCCGATACTACCATCGTAGAATCTCACATCAACTGCATGGGATTCAACCTTGAATGGTCTAGTATCCGCCTGCACCATCTCGACCTCTGCACCATTCCAAAACATAAGCATTTGGTGCAAAGATGACGGTACGCACCAATTGGAATGAATCCAATCTCTTCCAAGCAAAGCATTATAAGTTGAAGTTGAATCAACCACAAAGAATGCGGAGAGTGATGTCTTTGATCCAATTGTGAGTTGTGTGGGTAAAATTCTCATTGTTTCTTTTATAGCACCAGAAAAATCACTAACAGTGACATTGGACTTGATTAAGTCAACGGTGCACTTGCCAAGCTTCCTCAATGAAGAATATGGCAAAAGATTAACTGTGGCACCATTATCAACTAGCACTCTATTCATAGGAATGCCATCAACATGAGCTTTGATATACAAAGGTTTAATGTGGAAAGTGGCTTGTTCATCAGGCTTGGGGAACACTATGGCTTTGGTGCCATCAATGTTGCCCCCCGAGTGTACAATTTCTTCCTTTTGAGGTAATTAAATGGTGTCATCGTCTTCCCCAAGTGGGAGTGGTTCATTAAGATCCACTTTATCTTGTGTCTTAGCTGTAAAGGTGCAAGGCAAAACAAGAACCTTGCAAAGAAGATCTACAATGAATTGAACAAAAATAATGGAATTTTCAGATTTTTCATGGAATTCTTCCGCTTGCATGGTGTCACTTTCATTTGTAGTGTTATCTTCTTTATTGAGGTTGGCCTCTTTGGCCAAGTTAGCCTCAAGTGCGTCAACTTTTGGAGTGGTAATATTCTCACCATCTTCCATAACATCTCCAAATGAACTAAGGTCCACTGAGAGGTTGTCAAAATCATCCGCCCATTTGCGAGTGATAAGTTGAAGAACATGAGCGGCATTTTTCTCAATCTTGTTTCGCTCATCGGAAAGGTGTTTTGCTTCCTCAAGATGTTCAGCTTCTTTCTCCTTGAAGTTGGCATGTCTTTCTTTCAAGTAAGCTGTCTCAAGCAAAATTTCAGCTTTCCAGTATTCCACGCCCTTCTTGACTATGTCGTCAATGGTCATAGTTGTGGTGACTTTGAATGGTGCCCAAGAATCAACTTCGAGCTCCAAATTCTCCAAGGAACTTCGTGCGAAGTAGTTGGATAGTCTTTTCTCCAAGTCACTTTCTGGTGCACGACCATTGTCTTCACCATCATTGGTGCAATCATCATTTGCGCCATCAATGTTGGACATGGTGTTGTTTTCTGGCTTTTGCACTGCTAGAACGACAAGTTTTCGATAAAAAAGAATAGTTTCCATGTCAATTTTGCCTTCACGAGCCAAATAATTGATGTCAGGAATATCATGGCCAAGTGCGACTTCAGTCAAGGCTCTGGCCCTAGCATCAAGTTCAGCCTCCTTCCAATTAAGTAGAAGTGCTTTTTCATCTAGCTTTGCATTTTTAATCAAAGCCTTGGCTTTCCATGGTTTGTAACCTTTGGATACCAATTCTTCAATTGTAGTTGTGGAAGTAATGAAGTGCGGCATCTCTTGCTTCGTGATGTCTTCATCGGTGTAGTTTTCATCTACCTTCATGGGAGCTTTTTCCATCTCCTTTCTTTCTTTGGCCCTTCTTCGAAGCTCACGGCGTCTCCAAGTCTTTCGATTTCTCTTCATGGGCTGGCCGGGGAACTTAGGATGTTGCACCCTTTGCCAAGTTCCATTTTTAACTTTTGGAGTCGGCCTCACCATCCTTGGCCGAATATTTTGAAGTGCATGCTCCTTTCGAAGTGCAACTTCTTCTTCAACTACGGTGGTGCGGTATTCATCTTTCTTTTGATTTAACCAAGGCCTCATTTCATGCCTTGATCTTTTTGCACCATGTTTGGTTGAATTTCTAACCTCTGGATCAAGCTTCAAGGATTTTTGGGATTGTTTTGCCACCGATGGCACCACCTCAGAAGATGATGGCGCCATTGCAGAAGTGGATGGCTTTTCATGCCATTTTTTGTTTTCTTGATATGGAGAGTACCTCGCACGAGCACCTTCTTTAGGTTTAGAAAGCCTTTGTGCTTACCTTTTTGTTGGTGCGGCCTCTTTATCTTGGTGATGAGAAGTTGGTGCATAAAGCTTCCTTCTAGGTGCACCATTTGATTGCGAACTTTTAGGACGCACCAAATGCTCCATTGGATGAATTGGTGGAGGATACTCAACTTTCTTTCTTGGATTTTGGAGCCTCAATGCCATTGATTTTGGTGATAATGGCTTGGTGCTGTGGAAACCCAAAGGATTTGGCTCAGGATCAACATAGCCATACCTTTTCACTTTGGTGATGAGGTAACCAGCTCCATTTTTTTGTCTTTGGTGCGTCGGCGTCGGCATGTTCCGTCACCGAATCCGTCACCTTTGTTGTTGCATTTTCACCATCTTTTTCAATGGCTACACCTTTGGCCTTTTCTTCTTTTGTCAAGCGGCCATCTTTAGGAAAATTGATTGACACCATATGGATGGGTGCGGGGAAAGGATCCTTGTCAACCTGCATCTCCTTTTTAGGTGCTTCAGGGAATTTGAGAAAACCTCTTTCAATTTTCTCTTGCACCACATTTTTGAAGACGGTGCAATCATTGGTGGAATGTGTCCACGAGTCATGATATTTGTAATATATTTTATCTTTGATTTCTTCTTGCGAAGGTATGACATGGCCTGGAGGCAACTTGATCATATCTGATTTGTGTAAGAAATCAAAAATATTTCCAGCCTTTGAAACATCAAATGAGTAGGTGCGGCTCCAATCATATGGTTTCTTCTTGGCTTATTGCTGATATGCCTTGGCAAACCTTTGCTGAGTTTGAGGATGTCCAACTCCAGTTTTCACCAAGGATGGGCATTCAATGGGGCGGTCTATTTTTACCACTTCAGCCACACCTAGTTCATAATTTGGCTCCTGATAATAGGTGCCATAAGATGAACTTCTTCTTTCCGCCTCTTCACGGAGTAAAGTCTCATATCTAGCAACTTTAGTTGTCATCTCATAGAAGTCTCTGAAGTCCACACCTTCAAACTTCTTTCGAAGTTCAAGGTCTAGGCCATTATGTGCGAGGTGCACGAATTCTGCTTCAAGGAGTGGGGTGCGGCACCTGTTCCGCAACTTCTTGAATCTAGCAAGGTAGTCCTCCGCTGATTCTCCTTTTCTTTGGTACAAGCGAGAAAGGTCACCCACTGACACTTCAGGTTCAGTTCTATAGAACTAAGTGTGGAAAACTCTCTCCATTTCCTCCCACGTTTTAACGGAGTTAGGTGGGAGATTAATATACCAAGTAAATGCATTCCCAGTAATGGAGTGCGGGAATAATCGCAACTTGTGGAAACCAGAACTTGCTTCTCCGCACTGAATAGTGAAGCGAGCAATATGCTCCAAAGTAGAGTGTTCACCAGAGAGGCCTGAAAAGCTGGGATTAAATTCAGGAATTTTATATCCCCTTGGAAAAGGATATAGCCGATCATATTCCTCCGGATACGGAGCTTGGAAAGTTGGACGGCTCATTCTCCTGAATCCAGGGCCAACAATGTCTTGTATCATTTCGGCAATCTGGTTTCTATTGATTTGATAAGGCATAGCCTCTTGATATGGTGCGATGGGCACTTGTGGTGGAGGTGCAGCATGGTGATGTGCGGCTTGGCGGTGTGCACCATTGCCATTCCTTGCACCATTTCTATTCTGCACAACATGATTGTTCGCACCATGGTTGTTCGCACCATTATGGTTTGTACCATTGTTGTTTGCGCCATTCACCCTAGCATGGGGTGGCACATAAGCAACATTTCTTGCCTCAACTTGATTCATTTCACCATGATTGTCAGCAATCACTTCATCTGGAGGCAAAATAGGGTTGATTTGGCGAGCAAGAGCATTCTCCGCACCAAGATCATTTTGAACAGCACCATTCCTCATGGGTGGAAGATTTTGGTTATCCACACCGTTGTTGATGGCATTATTCACACCATTCAATGGAATTTCATTATTCACACCATGATGGAGAGGTGGTGCGGGCAACTCTTCTTGTTGTCGCACCATCACCAAGTGTTGGTTTTGCCCCCCAAGTGCGGCGTTCAAATTAGCAAAATTTTGGGCATATTGTCGAGATTCGGCCTTTGCTTGGGCCAATTCTTGTGCTACCCTGTCGGCATTATTGTCCATTTTCTCGATGGCCTGTGTCAAAGCACGAATAGCAAGCCATAACTCAAGACTAGTGTTGTATGGAGTTGGCTGCACCATGAGTGGGTCGACCGCACCATTCTTTCCACCCGAGCCTTGGCCTCTTCCCATTTGTTTCCTTGTCCGACATAGCAAGTGCAGCAAACAAAGCAAAGAAAACGAAAAAAGAAAGGGAAGAAAAAGAAAAGGAAAATAACGTAAAAGACAAAAAGAACAAGAAAATAAAAACCTTTTCAATAGCACCAAGATGAGATCTTAATCCTTGTAGTCCCAAAAAATTGATAAAAGGGATGTTCGCGCCAAAAAATCTCTTTGGAGATCTTGGTGAAAGGGTACCGGGCGTGCCAACCAATTTTAACCGGAAATTGATAAAAGGGTGCAAGAAAAATAAAAGTTCATTTTTGTAGGAAAAATGAAATACGTAGTGCGATGAAAAGTAAATGTTTGCTTGAAGTGCAGAAACATTAAAAATACCAAACGATTTGTGAATCCTGAATCAAAGTCACACCTAAGTGTTTAAATCATTGATTCCAGATCTAGATGACAAATGAAATGCTGAGGAAAAGGTTATTTTCTTGTTTTGTTGACGAAGAGATGAGATTTGATTACAACCAATATGTAAATACAAGAAGAGAACTTGTAAAAACAAGGTTGAAAAATAAAATAAAATTATTATCAAGTGAGAACTTGATGAATAAAGATGATTTGGAAGCGCAAGGGATTGAAAGGATTGAAAGCACAGAGCTTGGTTGAAGATTTTTCTCTGACGAGAGTTGTTTTGACCTGGAGTCTGAGTTGTGATGTTGATGATGATGATTTGCTGTCCTTCAAAACGTTGGAGGCTGCCTCCTTATATAGGGGGGCGGCTTGCTAGGGTTAGGAGGATCCGACGGCTGAGATTAATCTCATTCTGATTCATCTTGATCCTCTGATTTGAAATTGTGAATCAAATCCCTTAAATCAAGTGAATTCTAACCAACTCAATCAGCCACATAATCAGCACGTTTTGACCCTTGAAATGTGATAATTATCACATTTAATTACATAATTTTCGAATTCCAGAAGGTTCCAAAGCTTGGTGCAGCAAAAAGGGGTGAAAAGTCAAGTGCAGCGAAGCAGTATGGTGCAGAGATCACTTCCAAACGCCACGGACTTTGATTCTTCATTACTTGACCAATAAATTACACTCAATATGATGCCACTAAGCTCCTATTTAGGTATCATCAAAATTGGATTAAGGAAATGGCTTAAACCGAGCTCAATCAGTCATAATGTCCTTAATTGCAAATTTAGTAAAAGTTATGAAAAGTGGCAAATATGGCTTGATTATTCCATATAGCTTATATAATTCATGTAGTTCAAGTTTCAAAGCTAATGGTGAAATCGCCATGCTCAATTGGTCCCGGGATTGGATTCTGTCCTTAATTGCAAAAAATACAAGTTTTCCTCCGAGCTCGGAATGAGCTGAAATTTGAACAGAGTGTTCTTCATGATATTTTGAACAACTTTAATAAAGGGTGTCACCCCAAATTCCTTCATCTTCCTTTCCGAATTCTAAACCCTAATCCCTTTGTCCTTAATTGCAAACTTGTAAAAGTTTTAATCCGGGAAGGGCCTGATTTCAATTTCAGGGGCATGGGCCGTCCAGACCCAATCTATACAGTAGATGGGGCGGCCCAAATGTACTTTCAACGTAATTTAATTAATTTCTTTAATTTAATTAATTAAATTAAAAGAAATTAAATATTCAAAGTCAAAGGTCAATCCTTTTCCTAGTTGACTTTGGCCTATGGTGGACTAAATCCAACCATCCATAGGACTTTTGGGAATGAATCTCAGCCGTTGATTATACACCACCATGTACATTTACAATTTTACCCCAATTGTAAATGGTGGTATAAACAGGTTCATTAATTATTATGATTCATAAATACATATATACGTGTTCCTAAACACACGCAAACCTGTGTATATATATCCAAACATAAAAATCAGAAGTAAATTAATGAAACTATAATTTCATTTTCATAATGTTCACAATTAATACTAGTTTGTATATATACACAAAATGTCATGATCATTTCACTATCTTAACAAAGTTTTCCAAGCAAATTAGTATAGATAATCCAAAAACATGTGTGCATTAGCTCCTTTTCCAACCCCAAGTTGGCCCTTGGTCAATCCCATAGGAAGCTATGAAGGTGAAATTTGCAGCATAGAGTCATTATTCCTTCAAATTCCTCCTCCATCACAAGAAGAAATTCATCAAGTTGATTATCAATACTCTCCATCTTTCACAAGTTCCGACCCCAAAATGGTTAAGAAGCTTAATCACAATGCTAGCGAACGCGATCGGCGTAAGAAGATTAACAATTTATATTCATCCCTCCGTTCATTGCTTCCAGCAGCAGCTCAAACGGTACTAATTATTACTAATATTTTCATCAAATTTGCAAAATTAATTCTTCCCTATATTTATATTCATTAGTATTTTTGTTTTTGTTTTTGATGCAGAAGAAGAAGTTAAGCTTTCCGGCCACAGTTTCACAAGCACTGAAATATATACCAGAATTGCAAAAGGAAGTGGAGAGATTGAGTGATGTTGATGCCAAATAATTGGCGGACACAACATCGAGCTCCAAGGGAGGCCTGCAAGAGAGCAAACCGTTAGAAAGAGACCCCCCTGTGGTGTTTTGGGGAGACTTCCTCCGACGGTCAAGTCAGTGAGGTCCACTTTTAGTGTTTGTGAGTGGTGGAGTGTGATATCACATAGTGAAGCACATAGAACATCATAAGAGGTCATACCTTAGGTATTACCTTATATAGATGAGGCCTTGGGCCTTTAGTTGGTCTTTGGGCTTTAAGTGCTAGGTGGGCCTTGGGCCTAGTTTGGTGGTGTACAAACTATCCAAAATTTCGATAATTTTCCCCCTAAATTTCTAATTTGAAGCTTTCATCCACTAAACTCTCAAATTCGGGACAAATCCCCCTGCCATTAATAGTTTCGTTAAGTTCCTCATTCATGTCAGCATTTTTAGGCTACTTAACATAACCATTGACGGCAGGGAAAAATTGTCCTAATTTTGATAGTTTAAGGAGTGAAAACTTCAAATTAAAAGTTCAGGGGAGAAAATCTCACTTTTGTGAAAGTTTAAGGGGGTAAATATAGCATTAAGCCTATGCGTATATATATGGCATGTTTGTTGTAATATTGTCCTGCATCCATGATCAGGAAGGGCTTTTATTATTAAAACAATTAAATTTGAGATTTTGATATAAATTATTATTAATAAATTTAATTATGATGATATTTAGAAAACTTGAATGTTTGTGTTCGATATTGCTGTATGAACAATTTCTTTAGGACTTTAAAACCACTTGAAAGCTTCAACCCCACTACTACAAACCTTGGCAAATTTGTCAAATTTGATTGGGGGGCTATATATGTAGATTGAAGAGACGATTGCAAATTTTAAGCGGTAAGCAGTTCTAATGTTGGGCTAAAACATAAAATGTTAGAGAAGAAAAAAAAGATCTTGGGGAAGAAATCAAAATCAATGGTACATTTTTAAAACGACGAGTAGAAGCAGATAGAACATGTTAAGGAGCAGCAATCACAATTCACGACAAGGTAAATTAGAGTGGGAACTCTTCTAAAAGATTAGAGCTCCTGAACTATTAGCAAATTAAAATATGTTTACTTTTTATTTACTTTTAAGGGCCTTAAATTTTGAAAATTTATTGATTAATAAGGTGACAAAACCACCTTTACTGATAGTATATATAAGAATTGATGCACTATCAGTGCATCAAATATAAATCTCATATTATATTTCCTATCGGTTTACGATTGTACCTAAATGGAAAACTCAGAAACTAATTAAGATGTATTAGGAATTAAATGAAAGCGAATGCAATATGGGCTAGTTCACTTTAAGAAGGGGTGTTGGAAAAATCATTAAATGTGGGTAAAATACCATATGTTGTTGTTGTAAAATTGGACTTAGAAAAAAGGCTGTAAATCTAATTAGTTTATTTAGTCCAATTAGGTATTAGTTAGAACTTTAACTTTGCTATAAATTAATAATTATCTCATTAGTTAGGGTTAGAATATTGGTTTCAAGGGGGAAAACGTATTGAGATCTTTTGAAGGCTAATTTCCACTGTTTTCATCTCTCTTGGGTGCTTTAAGGTTAGTTCTTTGACTTTCCACCATTGTTGCATGTAAGAAAAGGGTTTTAAATAGACTATATGTAATTTTCCGGTCACCGGCAGCCGACTGGCGAGCCACTGACCACCAAGTTGGCATCAAAAGATTCCTCTAGTCATGAGGAGTCCATAGGATTTGGAATCACTCGATTTTGTTGTGTAGATTGAAAGTTATGATGTTTTTAAGTTGATAAACCCTAGATGTAAACTATGATCAATAGCCCCTCTTTCCTTGTCGGAATCCGGTAAACCGGAGGCCTTTCGAGGCCAAACTTGTGATAGACATGTAGTAGGAAGTTTGATCTTTTTATAGGTGCCAACCTTACGTTCTTAGACATTCTGTTGAGAGAGAATCGAAGTCCCAAAGTTGCATGGTCGATGGGACGAATCTGGAATTTCTGAATTTGTTTGTAGGAGAAGATGAACAGTGTTTCTGCAAAACCCACTCTCGGGCAGATTTTGCAAGGGAGAGTGTAGTCCACCCCTAGGTGATATGATAGTGATTTTGGGGGAAATTGTTTATTGAAATACTTATGATTTTTTTTGTATTTTTCCATAATTTTTCAAAATACTTATTATTTTTCTATATTTTTCCATAATTTTTCAAATTACAGAATATTTTCTATGATTTATTTTCTTATGAAAATGTATAAGGAGAGTGTGACCTATTTCTAAAGAATTAAATTCCGAAATTTTTACAGAAATTCTAATACTATATTATCTTATTTATGATCCATTAAAATTGGTGTTTCAATCTCTGAACAATATTAAAGGGTATTTTCCTAATGTTATCATGATTTATGAAAATTGTGGATATTATGGAAATTGGATTTTTGAAAGGTTTTCAAAAGGATTTTAACAATTCCCCACAGATGTTTAGAATTATTGGAGGGTAGATTAGTCATGCATCTTATGCATATTGTTTGTGTTGTTTTCTAATGCGTAATTAATATTGTTAGCCTCTTGATTGTGCATTGTTCATTGCAAGAATTGTCTTGTGATTGTGTGTGCTGATCAGGTAAGTGACCAGACCTTTCTAGCATTTTCAAAGATTATATGTATTATAATTATATGAATTATGAATTGTTTTATAGATTGTTTTCTTATAAATGATTGGAAGTATTTTGTTGTTTTTAAAAGAGTATCGTTGTTTTCATAAAATCGGATCGAGTATGTAAACGTAAATGTTTTGGAATTGAAATGGTTTTAAGAAGTGATTTGGGAATGTGAGAATGTGTTTTAATGTCCTTGGATGGCTATGCATAGTGGACCCGCGCCGCAGGGGGTTAAACTGATGGTAAAGAGTGGACCCATACCACAGGGGGTTAAACTGTTGGTAAGAGTGGACCCGTGCCTCAGGGGGTTAAACTCTTGGTAAGAGTGGACCCGTGCCTCGGGGGGTTAACTGTTAGCTAGACTCGAGATCTATACCATTAATGGATAATTGTGATTGTGATTGTGGTGTAGCCTGAAAAAAAAAACTAAATGTTTATTGGGAATGAGAAATAAAGTGTTTTATTTTGAAGTGAAAAAGTGATTTTGGTTTATCGAATATGTTTATATGAAAACTATGATTTGATATTATAGTATGTATAGTTTTACGTATTGTACTTGGTCCACCTAGTTAGATCTTGTTACTTACTGGGCTCTTTAGCTCACTATGTGGTTTATATATTTCAGGTGATGACGATTGAGCATTGGGGAGAGTGATCGTTAGACATTTTAGCTTCCGCAATAGACTTGGACTTTTGGAACTTAGCTGAATTTTAATGATTAGTTAAGACTTGAAGATTTTGTTAATGTTTGGATAATGACTTAGTTTATTTTTGGACCTATTATATTATATTGGACTGATAGCTAGCCTTACAAGCTCTTGGGGTTCGCCTCATGAATTTGTGGCGTTGTTATGTTCCGAACCTTGAATTCGGGGTGTGACAATGTTCCGAGTACTTTTGCAGCCTTTGGAAAAATGAGATCACCGTGGATATAAATGTTCATTCAAAATCCACATCATTTTTAATTTGCCCTCGATATTATTGATCATGCCACGCTTAGCTAGGCACACATTTCTGATGATTTTGGAAGATATAATTTGTATCGTATGGTATTCGGGTAGATATATGTTCTGTGCAATCCGCTTAAATTATAATTAAGCCGGGAACAACAAATTGATCAATGTGATGCCATAGAGTGGAAGTAGTGGATTTGATAAAACTTAATATATATATATATATAGTAAATACACGTGCGATGCACGTATATTAATGATTTATGAAACATAAGAATTATTATAAATAAATATAATTAATAAATAGCATATTAATTTATAATATAATATGGTTTTTTTATAAATCATATAAAATAAAAAATCCAAATCCAGATGAAATAAGTGTGTTTATTTATATAATAGTATATGCTTAATAGTCATAAAAATAAAGTTCTCATCTTTCTCTACTTCAATTTTTTTATCGATAGTATTTTGTACGTTCACCAAAGTTCGTCTTCATCATCAAGTAAATATCATCAATTCCCTAATCAAAATTTATTGAAAAAAAAAATATAGTACTAATAAAATATTCAATAAGCTTGTACATATATCCTAATTAGTAATTCAATAACCTTACACCCATGTTATTTAGTACCCTTTGATCTATAATGAAGGTTATGACATTTTTCCCCTTAATCTCCCCACTTCATTTACAAAACAAAAACTTAAAACACAATTTTTTTTTTCAACCAATCTTATAGGTAAAATAAATTGAATGTGTAGATAATTAATACTAATTTTAATAACAAATTCCATAAACTTACATTTTTAGTAATTATAGTAAATGTAGAGCAATGAAAGTTAACAATCTTACTATATAAGGTTACACAAAATGCTACACAAATTGTCAAAAATGCTACAATTTTATCAATAGTTTCAATATCTTGCAAAAAAAAAAAAATTTAAATAGCATTACATCCTTAAAAATGTTAGTTCCTTTCGTCAATACTAATGGTAACAAATATTTTATGAGTAATTATTCGATACATTGACAGTGTAAAATTTCGACTCCACAAGCGGGGTGAGGAGTTGACACATACCCATTTTTTTTATTTAGTTTTATTTTTAAAATTCAAAACTATTAGGACACATGTCAACCCTTAACCCCCGCATGTGTAGTCTACTAAACTCCATTGACGGTGTATTGAATAATTTTCCATATTTTATTTGAGGTTATCAAACATCTATAGAGGTATTATAATGATAAATAAAAAATTAGTAAACTTTACATGCTTAATAAGTTTTGTAAGCTTAGTAGCAAAAATAAAAAATTTTGTAAGCTTTTATTTAAATAAATGAAGAAGGTTAGACCATTCTTCTTATTCAAAGTTACTAAAAAAAAACTGCAATGGTTAACAAAATGATTGAAATGCTAGCTATTAGCAAATTTAATTTGTAACCTTACATTAGTTACCAGTTTTCTTATATATGATTATTAAAAAACTATATATAGACGTTATCAAAAACATTAAGATGCCATCAACAAATTTAATAATGATATGAATCCTTGATAAAATTATATACATTTCATCAATAAAGAGGCTATTGGTTTTCTTATCAAAAGTTACATTAAAAAAAAACTAGTTTATTTATCAAATAAGTTATGATATTTTCTTCAAAAAAAAAGCTTATGTTATTATCAACAAATTAAGTAATCTTATACCCTTAGTAATTTTAGAAGCATTTTGTTAATAATGACATGTGTTAATTCTTTTATCTAATATCTCAATAACAAAAAATATTATATATACAGGTTATGGAAAAAAAAAGTTAGAGTACTATATAAAAAAAGTCCAGCACTCCTTAGTAAATTAAGTAGCCTTTCATTAAAAAAGAAAAGATGATGAATTATCAATTTTCTTATCAAAATAGCTATAACACTTTCCACAAACTTAATATTAACTTTTTTTTTGTTAAATTGAATATTACCAATATTTTTATTTAAAAGTTACAAAAACATATTTAAATGCTGTCAAAATGATTATAGTGTTATCTACAATAACCTTATATCCTTACTTTTTAGTCAACAATTTTTTTTTATCTAAGATTTTTAAAAAGGCTATAAAGGTTATAAAAAAGGCATGATGCTACAAAAGTTCTTTTTTTAATAAATGATCAAAAAGCTATCGGCAAATTTTGCAACCTTCCATTCTTAATGCCTTACATCCTTGGTAATTTTAGTAGATTTTCATCAATAATAATGAAAGTTACCAATTTTCTTATCTAAGGTTAGTCAAAAAGTTTTAAAGGTTATTAAATACGCGATAATGCTATTAACTGATTAAGTAAACTTAATTTTTTTCCGACTTAAGTGACCTTCATGAATAATGAAGTTTATCAATTCTTTAAGGCTAATAATCTAAACTTACTAAAAAGGTTGCAATGGTTATCTATAAATATATTATTTAATTTAAGAACCTTACATTACTAATTTTTCTATGGTTACTGAAAAAGTAATAAAGGTTATAAAAAAAACATAATAATGCTATAAAGAAGTAAGTAACATTTCATCCTTTAATTTTCAATAACATTTTTATCAATAATGAAGGTTACCGATTACATTATATGATTTTATATGAAAAAGCTATAAATTCAATAACTCTACATCTTTAGTAATAGTAATTTTAATGAAACGTTTATCAATAATAAAGATTACTAATTTTTGTATCTAATTATGTTATATGGTTATTAAAAATGATTTGAAGGTTATCAAAACATTAATGATGATATCAACATATTCAATAATCTTACATGCTTATAGTAACATCAGTAAACTTTCATTATTAATATTGGTAAAGGGTTCCAATTTTTTTTAATTTAAGGTTAAGAAAAACTATAATGATTATATAAAATATATAGTACTATCAACTAATTCAATAATCCTGCAATCAAATTTATTATTTATGGTTATAACTTAAGAAGATAAACTATAAACAAATAAGTGTCCTATGTTGAGAAACATAGTCGATAAAATCCTTATAGAGAAGCAAAAAACAAACTTGGTATTGGTATTGTAGATTTCCGGTTGATTACATGAAGAACTTTAATATCTTTGAAGCATTTTGAATCAAATAATTCAAGCATATTAAGGTAAAGTATGGGGAAAAAAGATTAGGTAATGTAAAATAGGAATACAAAGGTAAAGAGAGAATTTTGTCTTTTGGATATATCCGAATTCCAAAGGCTCACTTCCCAACAATAATGTCTCATCCATTACTATCCAAAGTCCCAAATCAAAAATAAGAACAAAGTTCTAATTCCTCTAATTTATAATCTCCACATATGTTAACATGTTATATTATTGAAAATACCAACTTCGCTTTAACTGAAAATAAAAAATGTAGACAATTAAAACTATAAATGAATACTAAAACAGTAAAACTACAAAAAAATCACCCATGATACATTCAAGGTTCTAATAATCTAATTATTGTGAGCTACAACTTTTTTTACAAATTTTTTAAGTTCCACATGTTATTGGTTTCCTTTTTTCATAATCTTTCATTATACAAACTTAAACAAAAATATGAACATGGCCCTAAAATAATATTGCTTAACATGCTTAATTTATGGGAATAAGCTAAATTTTATAGTACAACCGATTAAACTTTGACTCTAAGAAATTTATTAATAACTAAATAATATCAAACTAAGTAAACTTTTTAAAACAAATTCTAGTTAAGAATATACTTAAATTATTTTAATTAATACTTCGGTTTTCGTGATATGACTAAGGTTTTCTATTGTTTTTTTTTTATTTTGAACAAAGTATACCTAATTGATAATTTCATTTTTTCTAATTTTTAATTTCAAAAAATGGACTTTTACTCTATTGCATAAAAAAATTCTTACTCTCTTAATTGACTAAATAGAAGCAAAAAAGTAGTAAGACAAAGACCATATATAGAAAATCAATAGTAAGTGACTTAAAATTTTTTAATTAAAATTAATTTAATATACTCATCAACATAATTAATACCAATTTCTCCTTTCCAATTTTTTCCCAAAAAAATAACTTCAAAAAATTTAAGTAATTTTTTTCTTTTAATATTTAAAAGTTTTATGTATTACGAATTACCAGTTATTTCTTTTATCAAAGTTAAATAAAAGTTTCCCACCAATTAAAATTTAAGAGTTAAAGTTTAATAAAAGTTTAAGAAGAAGTAAATTACTTATTAACCGTCAAACTTAACAGGTTTTGATGAAATAAAAATACATGTTTACGCTTTAAAGGAATAATAAAATTTTAAAATTAAAAAGGGTAGTTAAGATATTTCAGATCAAGGTTTTTGTAGGAACATATCTGACGGTCTCACGTAGTTGAGAAATGACATATGTAAGTTCAACTATCTATCTTGCCCAAGCTTTTACCAGAAAAGTTATTAAAGATAATAAGTAGATATATGCACATTAGACTCACCAAGATAACAATAGACAAAGATAATAAATCAATAGATTATCAGATAGCATATTACAATACTTTCTACCATCAAAAGTATCAAGTAATTGCATACAAAACATTCATCAATCCAAAAGAAGGGGTTAGGAGCTACCTGGTTGGAATTGTGTCTAGCTAGTATTTTAAATGAATTTTATTTTCCAATATGTAAAATTTTTTATTTGTTGTGGTAGAAGTTTAAAATAAAGTTTAGCACCAAATGAATTTCCTTTTTGTTCAATTACGAATGGTAATAATTAATATATGATTTTAACATGAAGTTTATATATATATATATATATATATATATATTTACTTTCTTGTGTCAATTGGCAATTTGACATATCAATATAGTAAATGTTTTTGCAAATAGAATATCAATTGGAGGAAAAAAAAACTCATCAAAACTTGTTAAGTTTTAATGGTTAATAGGTAATTAATATAAAAGGAAATATCTAAAATATTTTCTTAAACTTTTATTTAACTTTAACTTTTTAATTTTAATTTGTTGGTAACTTTTATTTAACTTTAATAAAAGATATAACCGGTAATTCGTAATTCATAAAGGGACTTAAATTAATTATAGGGACGGATTTGAGCCGATTTTGCAACGTTTGGAACTTAATCAACCAAATTAGAACGCTAGACCTTTATTTGATAATTTTGCAAACGCTAGGGACCAATATGAGCAATTAGCCTAGTATTATAAAGATAAGGATAAAGACATATATTTTCTACAGAGAGTGCCATCTCATAGCAAAGTTAAAAATATAAAGTCCCACCTTTCAAAAAAACATATAATAATAATTATAATTAATAATAATTGAAATAAAACAATAATAATAGAAATCAATAATTAATTTTGAAGAAAGAAATCGAATATTATTAACATTTTGGACTGATTTGATAATTAACTTTGAAGAAAGAAATCAGATATTATTAACATTTTGATCTGATTTGGCTGAAATTTAATAGTTCAGACACCGATTTGATCTTTTCCATAGTTTGGGCACTTATTTGACACTTTTGGCAAAGTTCAGGGCCCTAATTGAGATTTTAGACAAAAAAAATTGGTTTATTAATTATTATCTCAAAACTCAAAATTATATATGTTCAATTTAATGATGAAGTGAAGCATAGCAAGCTGGTGCAAGGATTAAATTAAATAATCTTGATATCGTCCCAATTGAAACACATTTGATTAATACTTGTAATTTATCTAAGATATTTTGTATGGTCGAGTGAAATTTATTTGAAATTATTACTAATTT
>AWWV01010104.1:0-69071 GCA_001974805.1 Corchorus capsularis | reverse complement strand
AATTACTAAAAGACCAAATTGAGGATTAATGTGGTGTCACCTTTTGGCCATTTTTGGTCTTTTCTCACTTTTCGGATGACTAAAAAGCCCCTCTGTGAGTTTCCCCTATTCCTTTTCCTTCTATCCTTTTTTGTAATTACACATTTCACTTCCTTAATTGTTTTTAATTAATATTGGGGGAATTATCGTTAGGTGTAATGGTAAGTTAAAATTACCCCCCAAGTGTAATGAACCATCATTTGTCTATGTTTAGTGTAAGGGTGAACATATTCCCCCCTAAGTGTAATGAGTTGTATGTGTTTTACCTATTTTATCATTTTTAAAATTTAAGAAAAATTGAGGGAAATTAAAATCGAAAAAAAAAAACCCATCATCTTCGCTCCCAATTTCCCACCAACGCCAATCTGATTCCAGTATTCGCTCTCACTTATAAGAACTTCACACCAATTTGGGTGAGCAAGATTAATTTCCATTTTCTTGGGCTTTTCCTTGGTAAGTGTTGATCTATCTTGTCCTCATCTTCCCTTTTGTATGTTTTGATTCTACTAAACAATGAACTGTGATTTCCAACGCAAACATTGATTTCTGTTTTCTGGTTCATATTCTTTGGTCTTTGTTTTTCTATTTTGTCGATCTGTTAATTGATAAGTTTACTAATAGATCATAGACCTGATGAAATATATATACAAAATTGAAATTGGTTCTGCAATTTTCAAAATTACAGGAAAGATAGTATCTCCAAGTTGTTGAAGAAGAAAAAAACCAAGAAATGATTGAATATAGGCGAGATAGTCTTTCCAAGTTATGATTTTAGATACATAATATATAGAGTGTATAATAAAAGTAAAGACTAAAGACTCTTTGACCTGTTATGGAAAAAAAAAACCTTCCACCCAACTTTGCTTTAGCAACAGCACGAAAATGAGAGAGATGATAGGTAAGAGTTTTTCATTATGTTTCTCTTAAGAAATAATAAAAGAAATTTCAAAGTTATTATAAAGGCTAAAATAGCTAAAACATATAAAACTCATTACACTTATGGGGAAATATGTTCACCCTTACACTAAACATAGACAAATAATGGCTCATTACACCTTGAAGGTAATTTTAACTTACCATTACACTTGATGATAATTCCCCCATTAATATTGAAGACTTTTAATTAATTGCTTCTAAA
This sequence comes from Corchorus capsularis, assembly GCA_001974805.1. NCBI lineage: Eukaryota > Viridiplantae > Streptophyta > Magnoliopsida > Malvales > Malvaceae > Corchorus > Corchorus capsularis. The sequence goes on along the minus strand of AWWV01010104.1, from coordinate 67,894 downwards.
CCCTAAACCTTAGTTACTTTTAATTAATATTTCTCTCGCTATTTTCTTTTGTCTTCTCAACAACTCAGTTGCTGCGTCCTTTCAACTCCTCGGTGCTGATCAATCTTCAGGTTTGCCAAAAATCGAATATTTCCATCACTCCCCTCTGTTTTCGCCTTCGTATCTCTTTTTTCTTTCTTCTCAGTCTTCATCCTTTCAATATAGACTGTTCAATATTTTTCCCCTTTTGAATCAAAACCACCCGTCGTTCAATGTAAGTATTATTATCCAATTAACAACATATTTTATTACCTCTTTACACTTCCTATTACTTACAAATAAAATCATGTTCATTGACCTTATTAATTTTGCATGTCTAAAAAGTTAGCTTACAAAGATTTATGCCAATAGCAAGAGACAACATTAAATCTAATCCATTTAAATTGCATTTTTACTACAACCTTATATAATTCAATCAATTAATCAATCAAGCACCACTCTAGAACAAAAAATGTTCTTGGCCCTTATATAATTTCAATCAGTTAATCAAGCACCACTCTAAAATAAAGAACGTTCGTAGCACCAGCACGAACTATTGTAACTTGTATTATATTAATCAAGTCATCTCTCAAACACATAAGATAATTAAAGAATATTAATTAATTAATGTTTCAAACAACTTGGGGTAGCCTTGAGTAAGCCACATGACATGGCAACCCTTGCGCATGCTTTTGAGTGGCAACCCAACTTTTGGCTCGTGGAATCCATGCAATGGCACGAGCACTTTCTCCTTATATATCCCTAATTTTCTATTCTACATCTAGATTCTCACTAGTTTAAGACAAAGTAAAAGGTACTATACAGATAAGGTCTCACATTTTTCCTACTATAGAAAGTCAAATCTCAATTTAGAAGTTAATGTCTAGCTAAGAGAATCTAATTCATTTTGCTTATGAATAGAATAAACTAATTTCGAATCTAGCATATTCCAGTTGTACAATGTTTTTTAATTTTCTTCTAATCAGTCTTTCGTCTTTACCGACTCATTAATTATTGAGGTTCATAAACACATACATACATATCTCAAGCACGCGCAAAACCCGTGTACATAAATATACAAGTCAAGATCATTTATGAAACCATAATGTCATTTTCATCATGTACACAATAAATACTTTAGTTAGAAATGTATTAAACAATTGAAAAGTCTTGATCAGTTAGTTTGTATATATATACATAGTCATGATCGTTCATTTCACTATCTTAACAAAGTTTTCAAGCAAATTATAGACCAATAATTCAAAATCATGTGTGCATTGGCTCCTTATCCAATCCCAAGTTGGCCCTTGGTCAATCCCATAGGCTGCTATGAACAGAAGTATATGTATGAAGGCAGTGAAAGCATAGAGTCATTATTCCTTCAACTTCCTCCTTCACAAGAAGAAATTCATCAAGTTGATGATCAATCTCCATCTTTCAATAGTTGTGACCCCGGCAGAGTTAGGAAGCTTAACCACAACGCTAGCGAACGCGATCGGCGTAGGAAGTTTAACAGTTTGTATTCATCCCTCCGTGCCCTTCTTCCAGCAGCAGCTCAAATGGTACTAATTATTACTAAAAATATTAATTTTCATCAAATTTGCGAAATCAATTCTTCCCTATATTATATATTCATTAGTATTTTTGTTTTTGTTTTGATGCAGAAGAAGTTAAGCTTTCCAGCCACAATTTCACATGCACTGAAATACATACCAGAATTGCAAGAGGAAGTTGAGAGATTGGTTGAGAAGAAAGAAAAGCTTTTGCAAAGAATTTCTCAGCAGGGAGGGCTAAAACTTGAAGAACAGAAAAGAAAAAGCAGAAATGGAAGAAATTTAGGTGCTGCCGTTTCCATTGAAGGGTTAAGTGAATCTGAAGTTGCAATTCATATAACCATGGCAAAAGCTCACAAGAAGAGTGATCAATTATCTGAAATATTGCAATACTTGGAGCAAGATGGAATGTTCCTCCTACTAAATGCTACTTCTTTTGAGTCATTTGGGGGAATGGTTTTCTACAATATTCATCTTCAAGTAAGTAGCTTAATTACTTCATGATTTTTCTTTTCTTTTAGAGAAATTATTACTTCATGATTAAATCTTTGCTTATTTGATTTTGATGATATGGTTTCTAGTATTTTGGAATTTGCAATTCTTATTATATCTCTTCTGTCTTGGGGTATTTTTCAGGTGGAAAGAATTGATAACTACAAAGCGGAATCAGAGGTTTTGAGTGAGAAGCTTTTGTCATTGTTTGATTAATTATAGGGAAGAATTGCCACTCTTACCAACATCTCTTGCTTTTATTGATGAAGCTGTATAAACTTTGACTGTATATACTAATTAATGGGCATTTTTGTTGTCTTGTCCCTTCTGATCTATAAATCCATCCATTAAGAGCATGGTATTTCCAATTTTCCACTTTTGTTTTCATGTTTTTTGGCCAAAGGAAGGAACACATTAAATAGTAAATAAAAAGTTTACTTATTTTATTTTTTTTTGGATAAATATGTAAAGTTTACTGATTTTATCTTACCCTAGAGCCCATTTTCTGCATTTCAATTCAATGTTCATTGAAACCAAAAAGAAAATTAAAATTGAAGTGCTTATCCTTATACATGATGAGTTATTAACCTTCCCTCTCACTCAAATTAATAAAGTAAATATAATTGAAATCTCAGAGACTAAGATGTATGGAAGTAATAGAAGTATAGACATATATTTGTTCAACCTTATCTATGACGTCACTTTTACCAATGCCTTCTGCATTTCCCTGTAACAATTTTAGAAACTGAATTGCTAAACACCGTCGTATTTTTTGTTATTCACCGCCCCACTTTTTCCACTTTTGCCTTTTGTTTATATTTTTTCAACTTTCTAACTCCAAATCTTTTAAAACATTCAAACAACCTTCAAACTAAAATCTTTACTGGTATGAAAATCTTTATGAAATAAATGTTGTTATTTTGTAAATCTAAGTTTTTTTTGTTTTTTTTTTTTACTAAAATTGCTCATGCCGCCCCAAGGGGGAGGGATAAGGGAGAGGGGAGAAGAGAGAATGAGGTTCTCTAATTAGATAATATATGTTTTGTTGCAAGTTAACTGAGTTAATAACGGTTAAAATCTCTAAAATTTTAAGATGCAATATGAACCGTTGAGATTTAATAGTACAAGTGGCATTGATCTAAACTTGTATTGGATAGTATTGGACATAAGAAATACCGGACAGGAGCCAAACCCCTCCTGGTTGTATTTCTAATTATCTGTTTGCGGATAGCTTAGGTGTTTTTCTACCTAGAAATATTAAGAGAACATATATTGTTAGTGTTTATAACAAAACACCTTCAACGTTGCTCCTCGTTGTATTTCTAATTATATGTTTGTGGATAGCTTAGGTGTTTCCCTACCTAGAAATATTAATGTTGGGTTTATTCCCCTTGACACTTTTAATGCTTTTGATGGGGCAGGCCCCTCTGAAACTTTGCATGGTCATTACCCCAATCATGTTTGTAATTCTAGGATTAATTCCCATGACCCTTTTGATGGGGCTAGTCCTCCTAGTCCTCTGTCAGGACAAGGCCCCAACTTTGTATGAAGTCGTTTTTTTACCCTAAAAAAATAGGGGGAGTGTCGGATAGAAAAATGCTAACATAAATTAGCTCTGAAAAACATTCGAGGTTATTACTATAAGAACTAATGTAATTTTTATTTTAATTCGGTAAAAACAAAGAACATAACCATTAACTTAAATTAATAATACCATACAAAATAGTGTCTGCTGAATCCAGTAACAAATCTTTTACAAAGTCAGGAGGAGTTCTAAACAAGATAAAAGTCTCATTCATATCATTACAAAAAGGGAATTACTCTTTCTAGCTAACAAATCAGCTATTCTATTTCCTTCTCGGAAGACATGTTGATACCTTACTTCATCAAATTGCTTCAACAACCACTTGCAATCATCAATAATAGCCGCATATCTTGTATTAGTATCAGTGGTATTTGGAGCAGAAACAACATAGATAATAGCAATTGCATCAAGTTCCAAAGATTTTTGACATCGAAGGTTCTTGCCAAATCAAGACCATCCTTTAAGGCTCAACACTCAGCCAAAAAGTTTAATGCTCGGCCAATATGTCTTGAAGTACCTGTCACCAAATTACCCATATCATCTCTAAGAATAGAGGCAGCTCTAGCCTTGCCTAATGTAATTGAAGTAAATTTAGAAGCTTGTGGAAATATTTATAACCAAGTTGTATAATTGCCAAAACATTGGCTGTTTATATTATTTACATGCTATTGGTATTAGATGTTTGGTTAATTTAATTGATAGCATAATTAAGCTTATATTGTTTTATGCTTTGTTGTTTTTGTGTATATATACGTATGATTGGTGTATATTGTTGGATAATTATGTGGATAGGATTGCATATATTCAGGGGTAGCTCTAGTAATTTTGTTGAAATTATTCCATAGATTGAATTTGTGCATATATATTATATATATTTATACCTTACGCATTGCCATTGTATATATAGGTAAATGAATTAGACACTCCTTATTGCAAGGGGTATTTTGCCATCATAAAAAAGGAGATTATTGATAAAAATAACTATTAGTTTTTCAAATTCAAAAAGTGTGTTTCTCTCTCCAAGAGGATCCAACGGCTAGAATTTTGAGTGTGAGTATATATAGACCTCATAAATGCTTCGTGAAGGTATTAAAGAGAGATTATTAATTGTTCATCTACTTTGAAGCAAATAAAAAAAAAGGAGAAAGCTAAAGGGTGCACCCATGCATCCATTAGACACAAGACACAAGAAATTTTTCTTGTGTACAACAATCATTAGTCTTAATTGAGGTGAGAAGTAAATTTAGCACATTGAATGTATATATATTATAAACTAAATTACCCTTGTAATAAAGCCACTACTTAACTATCAAAATTAATAATAAAAAAAATTGGCCAAAAACGAAGAATATTATTGATAAAACTCAAAGTCAGAGTACATAATTCCAAATAGACAAACACCTAAAACATCCTATGCAAATCTAGAGAAATACATCATAATATCCTCTCCTTACATAGGATCAAAGCCAACTTAGCATGGTGGTGCAGGCAATCCATCTTTGCTCAAGATGTAAACCAAAGAGGATGGGGTGCATTGACCCAATTGGAGGGGCTCATCCTTTTCTTGGCTTGACCTGCTACCCAGTCAACCACACGATTCTCTTTTCTACTAACCCATCTGAATTTACACTCTTCAAAAGTTTTCTTGAGAGCTTCAATATCAGTGAGCAAAGATTCTGTTACCCAACTATACACCTCAGATTCCTGCACACATTTAAACATAACTAGTGAATCTGTTTCAATTATCACTTTCTGCAGCTGCAAGCATTTCCCCAACTTTAACCCTTCTTTGATTGCCATGGCTTCAACTAAGATTGGTTCCTGTGCTTTTGTAGACTCATGTTTACCAGCAATTATTTGTCCAGTGTGATCTCTAACAACTACTCCAATACCAGCATCTTTAGTTTGCTGATCATAAGCTCCATCAACATTTATTTTAACCCATCCTTCTTCAGGAGTTTCCCACTTTTGTTCCTTGTCAGTTTTCTGTTTTGGCTGTTGCTGACTATCTTCCCAAACCTTTATACTCTCATCAATTGCTCTGGTTGCTCTATGAATTACTGCTTCAGGATTCGGCTTCTGCTTCTTAAACACCGCATCACATCTTTCCTTCCAAATATTCCAGCATATTTGCCCCACTGTTATACCCATTCTAATATTATGATCCTTACTCTCCTTAGTAGCATTCAACACAGTACTCAACCAGACATCCAAAGTAGAAATTTGTTGCTTATTCAACAACCACCCAATCACATAAAAGCAGAGCATGCCCAATTGTTTCTTCAAATTGTAAACAGAATGGACATAGTGGATTACCTTGTATCTTCCTTCGAAAAAGATTAGCTTTTGTGGCAATGTTACTGGCACAGGCTCTCCATAGAAACATCCTGATCTTTGCTGGTACTTTCAAATGCCAAATCTGACACCATGTCCCAGAGTCTACACTATGAGAACTAGAAGCCTTCCTTTTAGTTGTTTTCTCCTTCTCTGCTTTAGCTATATGGTACCCTGACTTAATACAATACTGTCCATTTCGTGTGTGAGGCCATATCAGCTTGTCTTTTCCTCCTTCTTGACATACAGGGACTAATAGTATTTTGTCAGCAGTTGCATCAGTGATTTTATCTCTTATTTCTTCTAAATTCCATCCACCAGCTTCATTATCCATAATTTGTGCTACTTGCTGAATTGTATACTCAGAAGTATCTTCATCAGTTCTTCTTTCTACTCTATCAGCATTCGGTAACCATTTATCAATCCAAACATTTACATCTTCTCCACCTAATATCAACCATTGCACATTTTGTATCAACAATTCCCTTCCTTCTAGTAAACTTGCCCAAGTCCAGGATGCTCTTGATCCCTTTCTTGCACTCATGACATCTCCATGGGGAAAATAGATTCCTTTAGGCACTCTCACCCATAATGCATCTTGTTCATTCCTCATTCTCCACACCTGTTTAGCCAAACATGCCTGATTAACTATTGCCAAATCTCTGAAGCCTAAGCCACCTTGATCCTTGCTCCTTGTAAGGCCTTCCCAACTTTCCCAATATATCTTCTTCTCCTTTTCTGTGTGTCCCCACCAAAATTGAAAAACAGCACTATTTATTTCTTCACAAGTCTTCTTTGGTATCTTGAAACATTACATTGTGTAGATTGGAATGGCTCTTACCACCGCTTTGATCAAAGTCTCTTTTCCAGCTTGTGTGAGTAAAGTCTGCTTCCAGGACTTTAGCTTCTGGTATACTCTGTCTTTTAAATGACACATGGCCTCCTTCTTCGTTTTCCCCCAAAATGAAGGTATTCCAAGGCAGGTACCAGCATTTTCAGCAACTGGAATCTGCAATGTTGAAGCAATCTCTTGCCTAACTGCATCAGAAGCATTAGTACTAAAAATAATCCTTGATTTTTGTAGGTTTATGGCCTGTCCAGAAGCTATACTATACTGATGAAAAATTATAGACATAGCTTCACAGTTTTTTTTGTTAGCTTGTAAAAAGAATAAAGAATCATCAGCAAACAAAATATGAGACAAAATTGGGCAAAACTTACTCAACTTGATTCCTGTGATTGCTCGCGACTCCAATGCTTGATTGATTTTCCTGGAAAGAACATCAATCACAAACAAGAAAAGGTAAGGAGATAGAGGATCTCCTTGCCTTAGACCTCTAGTTGGGATTATAGCTTCTGAATGCTGACCATTGATAACAAGAGTATAAGACACAGAAGTAATGCACTGTACTAGCCATCTTACCCAAACCCTATCAAAGCCAATTTTAATTAAGACAGCCTTTAAAAAGTCCCACTCCACCCTATCATAAGCTTTATTCATATCCACTTTGAGAGCCATATCAACACGTTTCCCCTTCTTCTTCAACCTGAGATAGTGAAACACCTCATTTGCCACCATGATATTGTCTTGGATTTGCCTTTTAGCAATGAAGGCACTTTGATTTTCTGTAATGAGTTTCTCCATAAGAGGTTTCATATGATTAACCATAACTTTAGCTATAATTTTGTAGCTAAAGTTACAACAACTAATAGGTCTATATTGTCCCACCTCCTCTGGCTTCTTGACTTTAGGGATCAATGTGACCCTTGTCTTATTCATCTCTCTCAACATCAGTCCTCCTTCAAAGAAATTCTTAACAGCATCCACAACACTATCTCGAATAATGCTCCAATATGTATGATAAAACACACCATTGAACCCATCTGGCCCTAGTGCTTTCATGGCTCCCAACTGGAAAGCAGCTTCCTCAATCTCCTTATCAGTGACCATAGCTATCAACTTCCTATTTTCTTTTGCAGTAACAAGTTTAGGCACCACTTCTAAGATATTCCCCCAATCACGATCACCACTGGACTTAAACAGATCAGAGTAATATTGGACAAACTTTTCCTGAATCCCTTCAGCATCACTAATACAATCCCCTTCTTCATTTTTAAGCATTAGTATTTTCCCCATTTGTCTTCTTTGAAGAACACTTTGGTGAAAAAACCTAGTATTTTGATCCCCAAATTTGAGCCATTGAATCCGAGATCAAAATTAAAAATTGGGTATTAGATAATTAGAAATAAATTAAATAAAGATAATTTAATTAAATTTAGATATAATTTAGTAGAGTTTAGCTCCAATTAATAATAATTGACTAATTTAAGGGTTAATTCTAAAATTTAACACCCATTCTCTTAGGGTTTTAGAAATAAAATGTAAATATTTTATTAGCATTTATTTGAAAAAAAAATTTTTTGAATTAAAAAATTGAGTACTAGCAAATAAAAATATAATTGAAATTCCGACATCAAGGGTTAATTCTGTCATTCAAAAGTATTTAAAAGTCTAAAGTAACATTTTTTTATATTTAATTCCACCTTTTGTCAGTCCATTAATTGCACCCAACATAAAAACCAATTTTTTTATTATTATTTTTGACTGCTTAGTGCACCCTTTAGCTACACCCAAAAAAAATCATTATTTCTCATTGTTCTTCATTTACTACTATTGTAAGAGAAAACTTACTTGAGCTAAATCTTGTACTTAATTGGGATTTTTGAGAGATCATTGCACTTTCTACTTCTTTCTTTTTTTGGGTATAGAACAAGTTAGGTTCAACTTGTTTTGAAGATCTTGAACTTGGGGATAACTCATGTTGTAAAAGTCTTGGTGGAAGCTTATTTCACCGATTTAGGCTCTGTTTAGCAGAGCTGTGAGATTGGTGTGGGGGAGATTGAAATAGGGAGATTAGTGACTGTATATATGAGATTAGAATTGTAGCTTTGGAAACTTAATTAATGATGAGAAATGCATGTTTGGTGTGGCGGTGAGATGAGAATGTAAAATGACCATTAAGGGTATTAATATAAAAATGTATTAAATATAATTTTCAATCAATAATTAACTTATTAATTATATATATTATTTTTATACTTTTGTTAAATTATTTATCTAGATTAATAAAATAAAAATATAAGTAAAATATTCAAATTAAAAAAACCTATATAAAATATCATTCTTTTTTCCAGAAAAATATCATTCATTATATATAAAATATTAATAAAAAAATTAATATGAAAAATTAATCTAAAAAAATAAAGAATAAAAAAAAGGTTAAGAATGGAAAAGGGAGCCAACCGTTTCAATTGTAGCATTTTGCTACAATTGAAACTTCTGCTTTTGAAGCGGGTGGAGCTGGGCCATGTCAGCAACTGCTTCCACTCCTACAATGCACTAAATGTGGCTTTTCTGGCGTTTGCTACGTTTAGGGGCTCTTAAACGTGCTAAACGCTGAACCAAACACAGTCTTAGTGAAGATTTGTGAAAATCCTTGATTTATTGGATGTAGGTGGTGGATCACCGAATCATAATGATTGTGCCGCCATTGAAAAGTGCGCAATTATAGATGGTGGTATGGGTGGTGTTAGGAAGATTTGTTCGTGACATATTGATTGCAGAGATAGATAGGAAGACTTGTGGATAATGAGTCTTGCAGTCACCATACAGAAATTTAATATTACAAGTAGTTAATTGTGAATTCATATATCCATCCCAAAATCTCACAAGAATCAATACTTTGAACAAGATGGAATTTTCTTCCTACGTACTAAATGTTAGTACTTCTTTGAGTCTTTTGGAGGAATTGCTTTTTTTTTTTATAATATTCATCTTCAATTAAGTATTTGGCCAAAAAAAAATCTTCAATTAAGTAGCATTTTATATTGCTTATTTGATTTTGATGATATTGTTTATTATTATGCAATTTGCTTCTTATTATATCTTTACCGGGTGGAAAGAATTATAATTACAAAGTGGAATCAGAAGTTTTGAGTGAGAAGCTTTGGTCACTGTTTGATTAATAGGGAACATTTGCCAATTGCCACTCTCTGAGTGAGAATCCTTTAGTAATGGCTTCTTTTTTTTTTTAATCAAAACAAAGAACAGAGGAAAATCAATCAATTAATGCAGTGCTGTATAAGAGCATTACATTTCCAAATTTCTACTTATTCTTGGGCCAAAATGGAACACAATAAAACCAGTTGTTGGTGTAAAAATTGGACTGGAAAAGAGTTGTAATAGGAATCCAATTCATGGTTTTAATTACTTTTGCAGCCTTTGGAAAAGTGAGATCACCGAGCGTGGATATATACATATGTTCATATTCAAAATCCAATTAACTGTATCATTTTTTTTATTTGCCCAGATATTATTATGACTAAAGGCTCAAATAAGGGCTCGAACTTTTATAAAAATCTCAAATAAGGGTCCCAAAACACAATTTCAACAAATTAAAATACATATTTAGTAGATTATGACATATTGTGCGAGATATTAGGTAATATTAGTGTGTGAGATGTATATAAATTAAAAAGCACGGAAAAATTTTGTATCATACTACGTTTATTAAATTTATTTGGATTAAAATGTTTTGATTTTTAATTAATTTAATAACACCATTTTTCTATCAAAATTGATGTGTAGACATGACAAGCATTGATTTTCATCTGAGGAGAACCTAATTTGTAAAAATTTACTTAGTGTGTCTTCTAATTTGTTGAAATTGTGTTTTGGGGCCCTTATTTAAGATTTTTATGAAAGTTCGGGCCCTTATTTGAGATTACAGCCTATTATTATTGATCAATGATCATGCCAAGCTAGGCAAATTTCTGATGATTTTGGAAGATATTTTTGTATTATGGTAATAATATTCTACCTAAATTAATGAAAATTTTCCTTAATTTAGAAGTGCTTTCCATGGAATCTTATACCAACAAGAATCCTAGGGTGAAAGAGGGTTTGACTTGCCACCCTTGTCACCAAATCTGTTTTTTGATACGCTATTATATTACTAATAATAACTTGAGCTTAACTTCAAGTGCCCAATTTACAGTGACTTTCATATACCTCAGGAAAATTTTATACTACATTAGTAGGAAGCTGACTTACTAAAATATATCAAGACATTCTAGAAGTACTAAGTCCTAACCAACTCCCCTCAACTGTCAACTACCAATGACTCTTTTTAAAAAATATATGTGAAGTGTTAAATTTTTACTTTAACTTGAACAAAGCATCAACTCAGCTTTAATCATTGTTGTTAAAGTAATAAATTACGAACATTATGTATTGCTAATTAAGCATTAGTTTACTCTGATACTCTCCTAATCCATGAATTAATCATTCTCTAGCTAATTACATATAGTTAAGCAAATATTTTCTTGTGGTGAAGATTAATTCTTCCATCTCATTTTCATGGTAGTATTTTTTTTTTTTTTTGGACAAACATTTTCATGGTAGATGACTCTGATCTTTTTGGAGGGTAAACTTATATATATTAATTAAGTCATCTCTTAAACATATGGAGTATAAGATAATTAAAGCATATTAACAACTTGCAGACTTGGGGTAGCCTTGAGTAGGCCACATGACATGGGAGCCGTTGCTCATGCTTTTGAGTGGCAACCCAATTTTTGGTTCGTGCAATCCATGCAATGCCACGAGCTCTTTCTCCTTATATATATCCCTAATTTTCTATTCTCTTGCTAGATTCTCACTATAGTTTAAGACAAAGTAAAAGGGTACTTCACAGATTCTCACATTTTTCCTACTATAGAAAAGTCAAATCTCAATTTAGAAGTTAATGTCTAGTTAAAAGAATTCTTATAATTCATTTTGTTTATGAATAGAATAAATTAATTTCGAATCTAGCATATTCCAGTTGTCAATGTCTATTTTAATTTACAAGATAATATTAAGTTATTCTTCTAAGTCTTTTGTTTTTAACGACTCTTTAGTTTTTGAGGCTCATAAACACATATATATATACATTTCTGCCAAAAATAAAACACATACATGCATATCTCAAACACGCACAAAACCCGTGTACATAAACATACAATTAAGTCAAAATCAACTATGAAACTATGTCATTTCATCATGTTTACAATAAATACTTTAAATTAGAATGTATATTAAACAATCAAAAAGTCTTGATCAGTTAGTTTGTATATATATACATACATGTGTCATGATCATTTCACTATCTTAACAAAGTTTCAAAACAAATTACAGACCAATAATTCAAAATCATGTGTGCATTGGCTCCTTATCCAATCCCAAGTTGGCCCTTGGTCAATCCCATAGGCTGCTATGAACAGAAGTATATGTATGAAGGCAGTGAAAGCATAGAGTCATTATTCCTTCAACTTCCTCCTTCACAAGAAGAAATTCATCAAGTTGATGATCAATCTCCATCTTTCAATAGTTGTGACCCCGGCAGGGTTAGGAAGCTTAACCACAACGCTAGCGAACGCGATCGACGTAGGAAGGTTAACAGTTTGTATTCATCCCTCCGTGCCCTTCTTCCAGCAGCAGCTCAAATGGTACTAATTAATTATTACTTATTACTAATATTTTCATCAAATTTGCAAATTAAAATTTTCCTTATTTATATTCATTAGTATTTTTGTTTTTGTTTTGTTTGCAGAAGAAGTTAAGCTTTCCAGCCACAATTTCACATACACTGAAATACATACCAGAATTGCAAGAGGAAGTTGAGAGATTGGTTGAGAAGAAAGAAAAGCTTTTGCAAAGAATTTCTCAGCAGGGAGGGCTAAAACTTGAAGAACAGAAAAGAAAAAGCAGAAATGGAAGAAATTTAGGTGCTGCCGTTTCCATTGAAGGGTTAAGTGAATCTGAAGTTGCAATTCATATAACCATGGCAAAAGCTCACAAGAAGAGTGATCAATTATCTGAAATATTGCAATACTTGGAGCAAGATGGAATGTTCCTCCTACTAAATGCTACTTCTTTTGAGTCATTTGGAGGAATGGTTTTCTACAATATCCATCTTCAAGTAAGTAGCTTATTTAATTACTCCATGATTAAATCTTTGCTTATGTGATTTTAATGATGTTGGACATTTGGACTTTGCACCCATGATAGTCTAGCCCAACATAGGTTATTATCTTGGTAATTTAATTTGGATTAAATTAACAAGGATAATAATAGGAGATATTTTCTTGATAAAATTCCTTGGGAATTATATCAGAAATTATCTAGCTAAGTATTCAAGTGGAATACAACCACTCACATATAAAAGAAAAAATAAAAACTACGTAAAGTGGTTTTCTCTCATTTTTTATCAGGAAGTTAGAACTTTCTGAAGAAACAGCTTCTCCCTCCATTGTCAAGCAAGAAAAGGTTTTTGCATTGTGATTAGTGAGGTTTCTGCTCATTCCTGTAGCAGAAGTCCACCACGAGTATTGAAGATCAAGGAGCACCGTAATTGACCCTGGTTTGATTTCTTTCGCTTCCGCAAAATTCCATATTTAAATAACATGATTTATTTTAATCCATTTATATTGCTATACTCAATAGATCATGTTTTTCCTACATTGGTATCCGAGCTTGATTGGGTCTTTTCGTGTTTGTGATCTAAATTGATGGCCTTTTGGAATGTTTTTGTTTTAATAGAAAAGCATGAAATTAGACCTTGATATTCTGGTGGTTTGATGATTATATGATGTCTATATGATCTGATTTTTTCGAGATTTAAATGGCTCATATAGATGGAGATATCTCGGGTCAAACATGTAAAAAACAGTAACTTTGACAATGTTTTTCGATCTTCCCAAACTGAATATTGATGCATTATTTTTATACCATTAGAATCCTTGTATAATAAGCTTTCCATCGGTATAATATTTGCCTAAATCGGAGTTCTATGTTGGGAGAATTTCATGTTTTAAGTTTCAAGGACTTAATTGAAAGGACTTATTTGAAAAGAAATTAAATCTGGAGGTTTAAATTGGTTTAAGAGTGAGCAGAAACCCATCCCACACGCAGAGATGGCGCGTGAGACCCACCTCCAGAACAAATTGGCACGCTGAGAGCACTAACAGAATTGTACAGACACCAGGAGAAACTTTGATGTTTTGACTGAGCGCCGATTCTGCTCCCAAGACGGCGCGTGGCTTGCACACGCTGCTCCAGGAGAGTTAAAAAAACAGTTTTTTAAATGAATAAAACGCAGCCCCACTCGTGCCTGGCGGCGCGTGGGGGCGCGTGTGTAATCCCTGGTGGCGCGTTTTTGACACCGCCGCCACCAGTGGACTTGCAAAGGTGTTTCCTATTTTTTAATGTTTTTTAAAAAAAATTCGAGTTAAAATAAATTTATTTTCAATTTTTAAAATAAAAAATAATTTAGTGGAAACTGTTGGCGGCGCGTGGAGGGTGCTCTCGGGTGGCCGGAGTTGCTAAGACACTTCTGGGAATGTGTCCTAAGCAGTGGGAGTGGGGGTGCGCTTTCTGATTCTCCAGAAGTATTGATTTGAATTTTTCTCCTTATTAAATGCCTTTAAAATTCATAATAATTTTTGGATTATTGCTTTATTATTAATATTTCAGAATATTTATGAAGCATGATTGAATTTTATATGGCATATATATGATATTGATTATGGCAATGATGTGCTTACGTGTTCAAGCATGTTTGTATGATTAAAGTTGCATTAAATATTGCCATGTTTATTTTTATGAATAATGTAGCATGCAATATTTTTGGATGAAAAGATGCAATTAATATGCCATGATTGAGTGGGAGGTTTTAGTTGAGGAAATCTGGGATTTCGCTCCTAAAACTAAAATTTTGCGGATGATTGTGTTAAATAATGTTGATAATTGCTAATATGTGAGTGATGATTATGAGCATAGCGATTTTTCGATCTTGTTATTAGTGTATTTTTGCATTATTTGACATGAATTATGCTGCAAAATATATATACATCTTGTGGTGCATTAAATTAATATCCATTGTGCTTATCCTAATGTAGTTGAGATGGCTGCTAAGAATGTTGTTGATGATCTGAACAAAGGAGAGAAGTTGGATGGCGACAATTATGACATTTGGCGCCGTAAGATCCAATACCTCCTGGATAAGCAAGAGGTCTTGGAGACTCTTGATCAGGTCATGGCTGAGCCTGAAGAAGGAAACACTGCTCAACACCGTCGCGATCTTGCTGCCTACCAAGAATGGCGCAAGAAAGATCGTTGTGCGCGCTTTACTATGTTAAGCAGCATGCATAATGATCTTATTGGTGAGTTTGAGCAATATCAAACTGCCCATGAGATGTGGCAAGCCCTGAGGAACAAGTATGGGGTGACAACCTTGTCTAAGCTGCGCGAATTGAACCTGAAGTTCAATACCTATAAGAAAAAGCCGAATCACTCGATGAAACAGCATCTGAGGACGATGTCGACTTTGATACGCGAGCTTAGTGCAGCTGGGGTTGCCTTGACTAATGAACAGCAGGTTCAGGCTATAATTTCCTCCCTTCCTGACTCTTGGGAGCACATGAAGGCAAACATGACACATAATGAGAGTGTCAGGACCTTTGAGGACATTGCACGCCATCTGGAGTTGGAGGATGAGCGCCTGAAGGCTGCCAAACTTGCCACTGATGGTGTTGCTAATGTTGCTGAGTCAAACTCGCGCAAGGCATCTGGGCCTAAGCGCAAGTGGACTGGAAAGTTTGTTGGAAAACGTGATGCTGATGAACCTGCACCTAAAAGGGCAAGAACTACCAAGCGCCATAGGGGCAAGCGTGGTGGTAAGAAGGATAAAGCTAAGATGGCTTGTTATAACTGTGGAAAACAAGGCCACTTCGCTCGTGATTGCACTGAGCCGAAGAAAAAGGTATTTTCCAAATCAATGCCTTGTTCTGATTGCTTTGTGACTTATGATAATTCTGTTGCTCATCCTTTTCCAATGTGGACTGTGGATTCAGGAGCAACCGACCACTTAGCTCGGACGAGAGTTGGATTTGTCGAGTTCCGTCGGATTCCTGCTGGGAGTAGGAGCATGAAAATGGGGAATGATTCTAGCGTGAATGTGCTTGGAATTGGCACTTACAAGCTGGAAATGCGTGGTGGGCGCACCTTGCTTCTCCATGATGTTCTATACGCTCCGGAAATTCGACAAAACTTAGTTTTCAGTTATAACTATGTTAGGCATAGGCTTTAGGTTTACCTTCGAAGGTAATAAAGTTGATATTTTCCTTGGAACAACATATTATGGTTGTGGCTTTATTCAAAATGGTTTAATGGTTTTGGACCTTGATTATTCTAGCTATAATAAAGTCGATGATTCGATTTCTTTAGTTGTTACGCATAATGATGTTTGCAATGACTCTGTGGAATGGCATGCTAGATTAGGCCATATAGGTCAAGACAGAATGAATAGACTAGCTAGAGAAGGCTTATTGGGCCCACTCGCTAAAGTGTCTTTACCTACATGTGAACATTGTCTTGCTGGAAAAGCAACTAGAAAACCATTTGAAAAAGCCAAACGAGCATCTATACCATTGCAATTAATCCATTCTGATGTTTGTGGCCCAATGAATGTGAGGGCAAGGCATGGAGCAAATTATTTCATCACATTTATAGATGACTTTACGCGATTTGGTCACGTCTATTTGATCTCCCATAAGTCTGAAGCATTGAACTGCTTTAGACGTTATGTTGCACTAGTTGAGAATCAATTAGGCCAAAGCATTAAGGCTTTACGAACTGACCGAGGACGCGAGTATCTATCAGAGCAGTTTAAGGAGCTCTGTGATGAAAAGGGAATTTTGCGACAGCTAACGATTCCAGGGACTCCGCAACAAAATGGTGTAGCGGAAAGGAGGAATCGTACCCTCTTGGATATGGTAAGGTCAATGATGGCGCAAGCAAATCTTCCAATTTCGTATTGGGGAGATGCATTGCTTACTGCAGCCTATGTCCTTAACCGTGTGCCATCCAAGTCAGTGTCTTCCACTCCATACGAACTCTGGACTGGCGAAAAACCTGATTTAGGTAATTTGTGGCCTTGGGGATCAGCTGCTTATGTTCACACAACTTCTCACAAGGATGGGAAATTAGGCCCTAGAAGGAAAAAGTGTATCTTCATAAGATACTCAGAACATTCCAAAGGGTATGTGTTCATAGGAGAGCATGGAGATGGAACAGTGACTGAAATTGAGTCACGAGATGTGGATTTCTTAGAAAAAGATTTCCCAAGAAGAGGGGAAGTTGAGAAAGAGATAGATCTCTATGAAAAAGAGGATCCAGATATGGAAGCGCCAAGTAGTCCGATTGAGAATGAGGGAGCAATTCCTCAAACTCTCGGGGACAATGGGGGCGATTTACCATCAAATTCATCTATGCCGGTAGATGATGATTCTCAAGCTCAGTTGCGTAGAAGCAAACGTGGAGGTGTCCCTCGTCGCCGTCTTGAGGTTAAGGGGGAAGCTTTCATGATTGCTCCGCAAGATGAAGCTGAGCCTAAAACATTTAAAGAGGCTCTATTTTCCCCTGTTGTTCAAGAATGGACTAATGCAATGAATGATGAAATGGAGTCAATGAAAACTAACCATGTCTGGGATTTGGTTGACCTACCACCTGGGCGGAAGACTATTGGGAACAAATGGGTTCTCAAAGTTAAACGCAAGGCGGATGGTTCCATTGAAAGATATAAGGCTCGCCTAGTAGCGAAAGGGTACACACAACAAGAAGGTGTGGACTATGAGGAAACCTTCTCACCGGTTGTGAGGTTTGCCTCAATTCGCTTGATTCTAGCCATAGTTGCAAACTTTGACTTGGAACTTTACCAGATGGATGTCAAAACTGCATTTCTCAATGGAGAGTTAGATGAGGAGATCTACATGGATCAACCTGAGGGCTTTGTGGCAAAAGGTCAAGAGCGCAAAGTCTGCAAGCTCAAACGATCTATTTATGGCCTAAAGCAATCATCTAGGCAGTGGTATCTTAGATTTCATCAAGCTATTATTCAGAATGGCTTTGAGATGATTGAAGAGGACCATTGCGTGTATGTTAAGAGATCCATGGGTAGTTTCATCATTTTGTCATTATACGTTGATGACATACTATTGGCTGGAAATGATATGGAGATGATTGTCACCACTAAGAAGTGGTTGTCCTCAAACTTTGAGATGAAGGACATGGGTGAAGCAAATTATGTGCTCGGAGTTAAGATCCTAAGGGATCGTTCAAAGAGGCTTCTTGGTTTGTCTCAAGAGACATACATAAAGAAGATCCTTGAACGATTTCAGATGCAAAATTGCAAACCCATAGACACTCCTATTGCAAAAGGTGAGACTTTAAGTCTTCAACTGACTCCAAAGACATCTGATGAACAAAAACAGATGGCTCGTGTTCCATATTCTAGTGCTGTTGGCATTCTTATGTACGCCATGATGTGCACTAGGCCAGATATCAGCTTTGCTGTTGGTTTGGTTAGTAGATTCCAATCTAACCCTGGGCTTGCTCATTGGAAAGAAATGAAGAGGATATTGCGCTATCTTAAGGGAACTGCTGATTACATGCTATGTTATCGCGGTTCAAACTTGAACCTAATCAGTTATACTGATGCTGATTGAGGTGGTGACTTAGATGAGCGCAAATCAACTTCGGGATACGCATTCTTGCTCAATGGTGGTGCTATTACTTGGAGCAGCAAGAAACAGTCTTGCATTGCTTTATCCACTATGGAGGCAGAATTCATAGCGTGCTCTGCAGCTGTGCAAGAAGTTGTTTGGCTAAAGCGATTTCTTGGGAGCTTGAGAGTACCCAGTTCCGTAGATCCAGTGACAATTCATTGTGATAGCATGGCTGCAATCGCTTATACCAAGGATCCAAAGTATCATGGTAGAACCAAACATATTTATATGAGGAACAACTACATTAGGGATTTGATAGCACAAAAGGAAGTGATCTTAAAACATATATCCATTAGTCATATGGTTGCTGATCCCTTAACTAAGCCCATTCCTAGGGATGCTTATATGACTCATGTAAAGTCTTTAGGATTTCGTTGATGGTGATTATGTTATTTTGATCATTCATGTTGAACTCTTTGGTTTTTTTTTATATTAATAAAATTCATGCATTTTCTTCTATGATGAATCGTTTGCACACAAGATTTAGGAGTTTGTCGACAGGCTTTAGATTGGCTCACTCACATGAGCAATCGCCTTTGGCGCCTATGAGGGGTGAGCAAAGATGAGACACAAGCTACTAGCGCTTATTGAGAGCGGCAAGAGCATAATTAAGATGTCGCCTTGGTTGGAGCCAAGATGAGGTCAATATAGTAATGATTGACTAAAGGACCGAAAATGGATTGACCCACAATCCATTTAGCCTGTGAAGTAAGCCGGATGTGAGATCTAATTTGGCGCCTAAGAAGGCGAGCAAATAGGATGCTTAGGTTAGGCGCTAAAGGAGCGACTAGACTAAGATCTGTACAGTGTTGAGTTTGACATACGCTCTTATTAGAGAAAAGAGACACTCCACTGTAGCATGTATTTCATACTACATGTGCTTTTACGACCTATATAGGAGGTGGAAGAATGGATCCCTGCTTCTTCACCATGTGAGTCCTATGAAGGTTTAGAGAAACCTTACATTGTGCCCTTAGTGACCTTTGACTATGTCATAAGGCGTGGAATGGATGTTTGCTACTTTGGTATGTTACCTAAGACCATGGATGATTCGGTTCTACGGGACATTACTGGGAAAGCAGTCTGTTTCAAACCAAGTGACATGAGGGCAAGAGGGAAGACAATTTGAATCACGTCATGCACTATATTCAAGGTCGACCCATTATGTCGCTTTTGAGAGCTTTGACATAATGTGAATATATGTTGCAACATTAGGAAAGATTGATTTGTATGCTCATTGAGGGATTTTGAGATACTCAATCTGATGTGATTAAATTAGTCTAGGGTACATGAGACACTAAATTTCTTTATAAAAGGGTAGATGTCTCTATGCTGGCTCTAACGAGTTCCTAGTATAGAGCTCCAGAAATTCAAGGTGTACTCAATGGTCGCACGGTTCATTAACCTGTATGAACTTGGCATTGGGATGGTTGAGAAGGCTTTGCGATGGCTTGCCCATCATGTGTGAGTGGGAGATGTTGGACATTTGGGCTTTGCACCCATGATAGTCTAGCCCAACATAGGTTATTATCTTGGTAATTTAATTTGGATTAAATTAACAAGGATAATAATAGGAGATATTTTCTTGATAAAATTCCTTGGGAATTATATCAGAAATTATCTAGCTAAGTATTCAAGTGAAATACAACCACTCACATATAAAAGAAAAAATAAAAACTACGTAAAGTGGTTCTCTCTCATTTTTTATCAAGAAGTTAGAACTTTCTGAAGAAAAAGTTTCTCTCTCCATTGTCAAGCAAGAAAAGGTTTTTGCATTGTGATTAGTGAGGTTTCTGCTCATTCCTGTAGCAGAAGTCCACCACGAATATTGAAGATCAAGGAGCACCGTAATTGACCCTGGTTTGATTTCTTTCGCTTCCGCAAAATTCCATATTTAAATAACATGATTTATTTTAATCCATTTATATTGCTATACTCGATAGATCATGTTCATAGTATACCTATTAATATAGCCTTTTGGAATTTGCTTCTTATTAAATCTTTTCGGTTTTGGGGTATTTTTCAGGTGGAAAGAATTGACAACTACAATGTGGAATCAGAGGTTTCGAGTGAGAAGCTTTCGTCATTGTTTGATTAATAGGGAAGAATTGCCACTCTTACAACATCTCTTGGTTTTATTGATGAAGCTGTATAAACTTTTACTACTGTATATATATACCAATTAATGGGTATTTCCAATTTTCTACTTTTCTTTTCATTGTTTTTTTTTTTTGAATATATTGCATCTAATCTAATTCAAACAAATTTATCCATAGAGTTTTATTTTGAAGTGGCCAAAGGAAGGAACACATTAAATTAAATATTATATAAAAAGTTAACTGATCTTATCTTACCTTAGAGCCCATTTTCTGCATTTCAATTCATGAAACCAAAAAGAAAATCAAAATTGAAGTGCTTATCCTTGTACACGATGAGTTATCCTTCCCTCTCACTCAAATAATTAATAAAGTAATTAATTGAAACTAAGATGTAAAGAAGCAATGAAATGAGAGACATATATTTAACTATGTTGTCCATTATTACCAATGGCTTCTGCATTTCCCTGTAACCATTCTGCCCTATATCCTATATTGAGCTGTTAATTAGTTCCAACTTCCAATATATACTTTGAACAAAGACTTCCAACTTCCAAATCAAGACCATCCTTTAAACACTCAACCAAAAAGTTTGATGCTCGGCCAATGTGCCTTGAAGTACCTGTCACCAAATTACCTATATTGCATCTCTAAGAATCTAGCCAGCTCCAACCTTGCCTAATGTAATTGAAGTAAGTTTAAAAGCTCATGGAAATATTTGTAACCAAGTTGTATATTGGTTTTAAATTCTTTAAAAGTGTTATTCACCCCTCATCTAGCACCATATTTAACACCATATCAAGGGCTTAACATATGCCTCACTCGAGTTTAATTAGAATCTCTATTTATATCTCACTTAACCCTTATTACTTGAGTTAACTCTTGCCCAGTGTCAATCAATTGATTCAATTCCTTTTTATTGCTATTATTATTGTAATTATATTAGAAGAGTCAATTCACAATAACTTTCATGTATAGCTCAAAGAAAATTTTATACATATATATTATAGGAAGATGACTTACTAATGGGTATCAAGACATTAAATTCTAGAAGTACTTATAACCGACTCCCACTCAAGGCCTCATCATCGGTCATGAATTGAAACCCTTCCTTTTTTTTATGCGAAGTGTTTTTTTATAGTATTTCTATCCTCTTCTTAACTTGTACAAAGCAATCAACTAAGCTTTAATCATTGTTGTAAAGAAAATAAAATAATGAAGATTACGTTTGCCAATATTTAAGCATTTAATTACTACTTCTAATCCATGAATTAATTATCATTCACCTACTAGTTAAACAAAATTTCTAGTGGTGGAGACGAGAAATTATTAGGTGGGACGGACCCAGCACGTCATCCATGGGATTAACCAATAGAAATTTGCCATGTCAAATTAACTCCTTAAATTCAGGCACGATTTTAGCCCAAGGTTTAGCCCCCTTTTAAAACAAAGCCTATATAAAGGATAAGTTTCCAAATTTGAGATTTTATTGGAATAGGGTTTTAGAAAATTGATGAGTTGTCTTCATATCATTAGTTGGTCCCATAGATGACGTGGTGGGTCCGTCCCACCTAATAATTTCTCGGTGGAGACTATCTTTTGTTGGTAAACATCATACATTAAGTCATCTCCCAAACTTATTAAGATAAAAAAAAATATTACTACTAATTGATTATTACAATTTAAAAACTTGGGTAGCCTTAGGTAAGGAATATGTTGTCCACATGACATGGAGCCCTTGCGCATGCTTTTGAGTGGCAACCCAATTCTTGGCTCGTGGAATCCATGCTATGCCACGAGCTCTTTCTCCTTATATATATAACCCTAATTTTCTATTATTTTTCCTGATTCTTACTAGTTTAAGACAAAGTAGAAGGTAGTATTATAGTAAAATATAATGGGAAAAGAATGAGAAAAAGAAATTGTTCTCACGTTCTATAGAGATAAGGTCTAACATATTTCCTGCTATAGAAAGTCAGATCTAAATTTAGTGGTTAATATCTAGC
This sequence comes from Corchorus capsularis, assembly GCA_001974805.1. Lineage (NCBI taxonomy): Eukaryota > Viridiplantae > Streptophyta > Magnoliopsida > Malvales > Malvaceae > Corchorus > Corchorus capsularis. The sequence goes on along the minus strand of AWWV01010104.1, from coordinate 45,144 downwards.
TAAGTGAATCTATTTCATTTTGCTAAGAAATAAAATAATCAAATTTGTAATCTAGCATCTTGGAGATGTCATGTGCTCTGTAATTTTTCTTTTTTCGATATGTGTACTTTTAATTTAAAGTAATGTAGAGTTTTTTTCTTATGAGTCTTTTGTCTTTACCAACTCATTAATTATTCAGATTCGTAAACACATACTTACATATTCCCAACCACGCGCAAACCCGTGTATATTATCTTAAGTCGCAGGGAATTATATATGAAGCTAAATTGTCATTTTCATGATGTTTACACAATAAACAAATTAACAAGTCTAGAGGTTCTTTTGTGTATTATATATACACAAATCAAGATCATTTCACCATCTTAACAAATTAAGTTAATTTCCAAACAAATTACCCTTCAAAGCAAAATTTCCAAGCAAATATTGTAGACCTTGAATCCAAAATATGTGTGCATTGGCTCCTTTTCCAACCCCAAGTTGGCCCTTGGTCAATCCCATAGGAAGCTATGAACGTGAAATTTGCAGCATAGAATCATTATTCCTTCAAATTCCTCCTCCTTCAATATCACAAGAAGAAATTCATCAAGTTGATTATCAATATTCTCCATCTTTCACAAGTTCCGACCCCAAATTAATGGTTAAGAAGCTTAATCACAATGCTAGCGAACGTGATCGGCGTAAGAAGGTTAACTGTTTATATTCATCCCTACGTTCATTGCTTCCAGCAGCAGCTCAAATGGTACTAATTATTACTATTTTTAATCTTCATCAAATTTGCAAAAATCATTTTTTCCCTATTTATATTCATTAATTATTAGGGTTTGCAGAAGAAGAAGTTAAGCTTTCCAGCCACAGTTTCACAAGCACTGAAATATATACCAGAATTGCAGAAGGAAGTGGAGAGATTAGTTGAGAAGAAAGAAAAACTTTTGGAAAGGGTTTCTCAACAGGCCGGAGGGCTTAAGCTTGAAGAAAAGCAAAGAAAAAGCAGAAATGGAACAAGTTTATTAGGTGCAGATGTTTCCATAAAGGATTTAACTGAATCTGAAGTTGCAATTCATATAACCATGCCAAAAGCTCACAAGAGTGATCAATTATCTGAAATATTGCAATACTTAGAGCAAGATGGAATGTTCTTCCTACTAAATGCTACTTCTTTTGAATCATTTGGAGGAAAAGTTTTCTATAATATTCATCTTCAAGTAAGTAGGCTTAATGATCTCTATTTCATTATTCTTTTGCTTTATTTGATTTTGATGAAACTGTCTAATATTTGTAACTTGATTCTCATTAATTATGTTTTTTCTATCTTGGATTTTGCAGGTAAAAAGAAATAACTACAAATTGGAATCAGAGGATTTGAGTGAGAAGATTTTGTCATTGTTTGATTAATAGGGAAAATTTGCTACTGTAAAAACATCTTGGGTTTTTTTTGGATTCTACCCAAACTGTACAAATTTCTACTACTATATAGTTTGTAATCCCAATTTCTTCTAGAAATGAAAATGATTCTTATCTAAAAAAAAATAGTATTAATTAAAGGGCATGTTAATTTGCTGTCCCTTATCTATAAATCCATCCAAACAAGGAAAATCAAGCAGTGAGTTTCAATTCAATTAAAGGGCATGAAATTTCAGATTTTCTACTTTGTTTTTTTGCCAAAGGAACACACATTAATTAATTGAATAAAAAGTTAATTGATGATTTTAACTTAACTGTAGTATGTAGTACAATTTGTAATCACACATTCATTTTTTAACATTAAAAAACTCATTTGGGGTTAGTTAAACTTAACCCTAAAACTCTATCCTAATAAATGTCTTATATATAATTTTGGATTTGGATTCATTCGTATTTTATTTTATTTTTTTTGAAAAAAAAAAAGGGGGTCAGTGAGCCCATCATTTTCTGAAATGGGCTTTTGAAGGAACTGCCCTAAAAGTTAAATCTAGTTGACCCACCACAGATATGGTCCTAGATTGATGCAGCCCAATGACCCAGTCTCAACTTAATAGCAACAGATTTTTTTTGGCATTAATAGCAACAGATTTTAGAACCAAAGGACTTCTAGTAAAGGAAGTTTCATATCTATTCATTCAATCTTGTCTTGTCATTAATGGCTGAATGATTATTGTCTCTGTTTTGAATTAGAAATCATAACTAAATAACAAACAGAGAACTATGGCTACGTCCCTACCATGCCGCCCTATCCCACCGGCCAGCCAGCCCCCATAATTTACTCACTGTTTAGGCGACCAAAATTCTAAACTTGATTTGATAATTGATAATGAAACAAAGGGAATGAATCATGATTTCAACATTCACTAATTTACACACCCGATCACATTAAGCAACGGCTATTCCAATCCAAGCCATAAGTTGAGAAGAAAACACCAATTTTGGAACAAAAAGTTGATTTCAGGTCAAAAAGTTTGTTTAACTTCCTCATCAAGAAGAGCACAGATGTTCTGAAATCTCAACTACAAAAATAAAACAGAATGGATCTCATAAAAAAAAAAAAAAAAATAAAAAAAAAAAAAAAAAAAAAAAACAATCATTATAATATTTTCTTCAAAGCCCCACCCAATCACACATTACCCTTTTTCTTGCAATCCTTGTTAAAACATGTTCCTTTCACTAAATCATGAACAAAAGTCTAATAAAATTAGGCAAACCATTAAGATCAATCCCTTCATAAACAGACCAAGTTTTTCCTCCTATCCTATCAATACCATCATGAGTTTTAAGACAAATCCCTACCAATGTAACCTAAGTGGGTAGACATCATATCTGAATTCTACATGATTGATACCTTATAAAACCTTCCTATCTCACATCCAATCTCTTATCAAGATTAAAATGATTCTTCTAAACAAAAAAAAGTTTCCACCTAATCAATGATTTCCACCTAAAAATCCAGCTCATATGATAATTCATTCCACAAGCTTTTAACAAAAATAGAGAGAATTAATATTAACATAGACATCTTGAGAAAGGGGCTGAAGAAATAGAAACTTACTATTGAAAAATAAATCTTCTACTGTTGAATCAAATTGCAAATTTCATATTCAGAAACAATTAATTCAAATAATGAAAAAATTAAGGATGGCAAACTCCATCTCAATGGAACAGATAAGTTTTTCTACAAAGGAATTAAGAAGATAATATGGGGTAAGAAGAATTCTAAGGCAGCTTATTGGCATGTAGCTTCAGAGCCTCAGACAGGTATTCTTGTTCTGTGATGACAAAAAAAATGAATGGGGATAAGACCTATTTCCTTCTCTGTACATTGTTTTCCTCTATCTTGTTAATTCCCATATCACCACCAACCAAATAATACTTGGTAAAAAGAATGATGTTTTTACTAAGAAATGATCTTATCAAGCTGCAACTGCTCATGCCAAGCAGACAAAATAGCATGATCACCAGAGTTAGAACGAGAATCCTCAACAGAAAGCGTCCTGCCTGAGTCTGCTGTCGTGGTTTTAACTGATGGAGATTCCTTCACTAATTGAGCCCATGAACCTGCAGCCTTCACACCATGATGACGTAATTCATCTTCTTGAACTGACCAGTCCAGTTTACCATTGGGGCTCTCCCACGTTGACCAAGACTTTACAGGGGAACCAACAAGACCTTTTGATTCAAGATCATCTGAGAACTTATAATCACCTTCCCGTGAGCTTAGGCTGCGAAACAGTTGCTGCTGTTTATCAAGATTAGTAAAAGAAGATAAATGGGAGTTCAAGGGGGATAAAGGCTCCACATCCCAAGGTGAACTTTTTTCTGAAAAGGAATCATCAAATGCAGAGTGTTTCAGAGGGTGATCCTTCTTTGGGGAGAAGATGTTTGGTTTGATTGGAGACAACACCCTTTGTTGTTGGTGTAGCTGGTTCAGTAGCACAGATTTATGTGTGGCAGATGAAATGGGTGTCACTTGATCACGACATCTAGGAGAAGAGGCCTCGGTTGAGAAGCGCCCATCTAAATTTGAAGACTTGTTAGCCAATTGTGGTTGTGAAAGACAGGACAAACTATTAAAATGCTGTTGCTGATGCATTACGAAATCCTCTGACATACTACGCTCCACAGCTGGTATGTCTCTTGCATTCAAGGAAGATCTCAAACGGCTTGCATGAAGATTGCTGCCAGGGAGATGCAAAGTTGGAACATTTTGTTGAGGCCAGGCCATGGGTGATTGACAAATACCATGTGGAGAAGGTGAAATGGCCGGAGAGAATGGAGATATTGGCATTGCAGACAATGCTGAAGGAGAACCAGGCACAAAGTTAATGGCCACAGGCACAGCAGCAGAGGCGGCAGATTGAGGAGACTGAAAACCCAATCCAGACACATAAAGTGGTCGCAGTTCCTCAGGTTTATGGGCAAAGAAGCAGACGCGACGGTTGCAAGTTATGCCATCCTTGCAGAGTCGAGTTCTGTACTGGGCGGGATGCAGCCAAGATTCAAAAATACCATGAGCATAATCACATAAATCTCCACGCTTGCAGTCCCCTTTACGAAAATCAGGGCATGGCACAGCACTATAGTGAAACTTTCTTGGGTCTCTTCTTCGAGCATTTTCACCCGGATGAGCAAAAGGGCACTCAGTCCAATCATGGGAATAAGCTCGGGAACAATGCCGGATCTTAAATGAGAACATACGGAAATCATCAGTGCTGTAGATGCCGCTCTTGATATCAATAGATGGATCAACCAGATACTCCTTCCTCTCTGGAGCAGAAGAAACATGATTATCTACAGATATCTTTGCATCTGATACAAGGGATGAGCAACAACTATCCAGAGAGGATGAGAGGGATGATGAACCCGGACTCCAACTAACAGTCGATTCCTGCAAATCCTCAAGACAAACAGGACTGTCACAATTTAAGAGCTCTTCCAGGGCTACTTTGATCTGGGGCATCTTCCAAGGAGCAACAATAACATCAAAGGGGCGATGTCCATTGGCATCAATGACACAAGGATCAGCGCCTGCAAGTAAAAGCAACTTGACTACCTCCACAGCTTTAATAGATCCGCCAGAAGCAGCACAGTGAAGAGCAGTGCTCTTATCTGGGTCACATGATAGATTTACATCTATCTCTGATAGAGAAAGAATTAACTTCATAACATCAACACTGCCATATCTAGCAGCAATCATTAACGGAGTCCTATACTCCACAGCTATCTGTCTTGAAAACTTAAGGCGACCATACCAAAGTCCAACCTCACCAAGCAAAGAAACATCCCTTATAGATCTCTGAAAACCCTCAACATCATTATCAGCAGCATATTCAAGCAAAACAGAGAAGGAACATTTATCACCTATCACTCCAGTCAGAGAACCCATTCTTTTGGTTTCCACAGATGAGGATGCAGTAGTTGTCTTAGTTTTTAACTGCTCTGGACCACCACACATGCTTCACAGTTCATCAGAAAACAGACTGAAAAACACCAAAGTTATAAAAAAATCAAAACTTCAACCAACTAGAACAAGTAATTACGATTTGGTGCCAAAGAAAAAAAAAACAAGCAATTACGATAAAAATTAAAGAAAAAAGAAAACCCAAGAAAAGAAATACTTCAAGCAATTATTCAAACATGAAAAATAAATACTAGACTAACCTGGAGTTTTTGACCTAAAAGTATGAGAAACGCTAACAATGCCGGTGAGGAACTAGGGTATATATATTATACTATAAGATAGCAAAAGATGGGAAGATCAAAATTTCCGGAAATTTTGATTTTCTAATAGGAAAAGCTTAGGACTAATCTAAAAATCCTTATTTTCCGGGTCAAAAATCATAAAAAGAAAGAGCAACTAGAAAAGGAAAATGTAAAACTAATTTTGAAAATACTTTACAATTCCAAATTTTTAGCAATAAATCAAGACTAGAATTGTTCAGTAGTTATCTCAGAAGTCAGAAGAGAGAAGCAAATAAAATCTGTATCTTAGAAAGAGATTGGTAAAAAAATATACTACTATTATAATAATAACTCCTGGAAATTGCAGATAGTACAATTCATAGACAAAAAAATCAATGTGAATAGCGAGAAAAATTATGAAATTTTCAAACAAGAATCCAATGGTTATAATAAATTGATAAAAAAAAATTCCATATCAGGCCGACTGGCCGAGTCATACCAACATTGCATTCCATAACTAATTAGACATTCAAATTTCTTGGAATTTGGCATTATTTTCTCGCCAACCAAACATAAAATGGAAAGAACAGGTCAATTAGTCGTTGAACTTTGCAAGAATCATATCAGAATTGCATCAGACAAATCATAAACTAATTCGAAACCAAAAACGCAAACAAAAAATAAAAGGAAAAAAGAAAAGAAAGGGCGCAGCTTACTTGTTCAAAGATTCTGAGTTTGGTAACTGAACCAAACTGTACGGAGATAACAGCAGGGATCAGTAGATAAAGAAACAAACAGAGAGAAAGATGGGAAAATTTTACCAAGAAATTAAAGGAGGGATTGGGGGAGGGTGGGTTCAATTTAAATTTTTTTGGGAGGTAGGGAGGAGGGGAGACTGGGAGAGGCGGTGGTAGAGAGTGTGGAGTAGGTGAGTGACGATAGGGGGTTTGGTGACCGGATAAAGCGGTTGACAGTGACGTACACGATGGGCTCGGGATCAGGGCCTCTTTTTGTGGCGATTGGATGGAATTTTCTAATATGGGCCCGGGTGAATCGGAGCCTTCGGGGGAGCGGATGTCGGCTGAGACTACTGCTTCCAACGGCGTCAATTTAGTCAAAAGTTACTTTTACTCTACTTCCTGTCTTCCTCTTGGCTAGCATTTCATTTCACTTGCAATTTTTTTTATACTCCTAATTCAATAATTATTTTGTAGTTATTCGATCTCAATAAAACTAAAATATATCAAGGGTCCATTGTGAGCTTCATGGTAGATGTTTGTATTTGAAAAATCTTGGAAATTTTGCTCAACTTCAGTATGAAACATTATCCTAAATTTCTTTTTCACATTGGGTTGCGCACATAAGTTTGGTGGGTGAGTCTAAATCTGACCACAGTTCGGTTCGAATTGTGAACCGAACTGGAACCATGGTCGTTGAAACCATAATCGGGAACCGTGGAAAAAGTTACGGTTCCGGAACCGAAATCTTTGTTGGGAAGGTTCCGGTTAGGTTCCACATATATGGAACCGAACCGGAATCGGAACCGGAATCGTCCATATTTTAATTATTTTTATTATTAATATATTTATAAAATCTATAATATATATTAGTTTTCTTAATTAATTTTCTTAATTTAATGTTAATAGACATGTTATTTGATGTTTACTTTTATATATATATATATTATTTTTAAAACATAAAGTTAATTAATTAACTAAATATTACATTATTTTTTAAAAATATTCTTAAGTAGAAAAGGTTCCGATTTGGAACCGAGAACCGTCGGTTCCAGAATCGAAACTGGAACCTTAATTAAAAAGTTAGGTTCCGGTTCCAATTTTTCAAGAACCGGAACCGACGATTCGGAATCGGAACCGAACCATGGTCAGGACTAGGTGAGTCTACGTAGCTACATACGAAACATCTCGAACCTGAAACCTCTGCTTAAGTTGGAACAAATCGCTTATTACTTTATCTAACCCCACGTTGGTACATAACCCTAAACTTTGGTTTTTTTTTTTTAGATAATGGTATTATCTATTGCTTCCCTTAAGCAATAGTAATTTCTTTTCTTCTTTGCATGTGATATTTTCTTTCATCCTTCTTGATTAATTTTCTTTATCAGTTTATTAATCTAATTAATCGATAGAGTGTCATAGTTGTTTTCAGAAAGATCAAATTAAAAATCAAATATATATCAGATGAGGTGACATTGAGATCCCATATAAACTATACATGTTTTTAGAAGATGCAATATTTAATCCCCTTATAATGATCCCATAATTTCATGTATATACAAAAATTCAAATGAGAAATACCACATAAACTATGATAACGACGATCATAATACTTAGCAAACAATCGAACCAACATAAGATTGGATAAAACTTACATACAACGAGACTTGAACCCAGGACCTCATGATTTAGATACGATGCACATACCAAATGAGCTGACAACTCAAGTGCCTATACAAACTATATCTTTGATATCCTAAAAGGTTTAAAAAAATGGCTAAATGACCATTTCTCCCCTTGAACTATGGCGGTTTGGACGTTTTGTCCTCTAAAGAATAATTTTGAACATTTTATCTCCCGAAGTTTTATTTAGCAGTCATGTTGCCTCTTTGTCAATATAATTACTCCATTTTGACAATAAATCTTAATTTAATTACTCCATATTGAATATTTCAATGTAAAGTCAATGCAAAAAAAAAAAAAAAAAACCCCGTCAAAGTGGAGTAATCATAATGCCAAAGGAACAATAAGGATCCTAAATAAAACTTTAAGGGGTAAAATGCCCAAAATAATTCTTTAGGGAGCAAGATGTCCAAAACACCATAGTTTAACGGAGAAAATGGTAATTTAACTTTAGTTTAACATCAACCTAAGAGTTTGTTGAAATACATTTGCAATTTCAATCCTTTTGTTTACTATGATAACTTGGGTTATAAAAAACTCTTATATTTTAAAAAATTACTTATTATAGAAATCGTCAAATCACTTTATTGGTAGAATTTATCAATCGTCATCAGGTATATTTGGCTTGGTGATAGAATGCTGGATTTTTAATTCCAATGATTAGGTTTTGATCCATAGCAACCTCAAATACTAGAAAAAGAACTTATCAATCATACTCTGACTCCTAATTTCATTGATTAGGGTTCGATTCATAACAACCCCAAGTACCAGAAAAAAGAACTTATCAATCGTATTTTGTCACAGTCACGTAAGAGCTTATGATGTAAGAGCATGTACAACGAATGCGGCAAAAACGCATTTTGCTGCCAAAATCATCCAAAATCTATGAAGGCAGCATTTTCCGCTTCCCAAGGAGCGGCAAAATGCAATTAAAACACAGCAGCAAATCTTTTTTTTTCTTTTCCCCTTTTGACCTTCAACAATTTGGTTTATTCCTTCTTGTATCATTTTTTATATTTGGTAATTTAAATTTTGAGAAATATCAACATTTATATTTAAAATTATTATGAAAAAAATATATCATTAGAAAGATCTCATTGAGACCTTTAAAATAAGACCAATATTAATTTTTTTTTTTACTTTTTCAATAATTGTTTTTTGGAGTTTATTATTGTTTCAACTAACCAATAATATAATTAGAAGAACAACCACATTAAATTTACTTAAATGAAAAATAAAATACAACTAAAATAGAGTTAAACATGTAACAAAAATATATATGATAATTAAAAACACCATGTGAAATAATGTTTTATTTTAATATTTTATTAATTAAAAAATAACTATTAGTGTGTGTAATTTATTTCTTAATAATATTTATAATTTTTTAATAATAATTTAATTATTTTTAATAATTAAAACCTAAACCAAAGTATTATGTAATTCTAATTAATTTTTATGAAATAATAATAGTTAACAAATAAATGGTGCAAAAAATGGTGCTATACATTGGAGGAGAAAAAAATTTGGTGTAAGAATATTCTCCAAAAATTCTTTCTTAGCACCATTTTGATGCAAAATTTGGTGCTACACGTTGCACATGCTCTAATTACTAGAACTTTTACGCTGATGATGTTCTAAATTTTATGACTTACCATATAAAGTTGAGTAGTTTACAAGGAGGCTAAACTTAGACCATTTTCCCTAAAAAAAAGACTAAATTTACGTTAAAATAATTTTAAGAAAATTTTTAATGTAACAAGGTATGAATGATAGATTCTATAAATGACCTATCTACTTAATAATTTGTTCCTCGTTACTCCTTATGGTAGACATGTAATAATTTTTCCTTGTGAAATCGATGAAAGGAAGTTCGAATTGAATTGGTCTCTAGACAAAACATTGCAGTCCTATGCTCTTAATTTGGTTCTCCCAATTCCGATGGGCTGTTGTGTTTACCACCATCATCATGCCAACTTTACAAACATTCACTCCATCTGCAAACTAAATTGCTCCAAGATGTCTTTCCCAAGTCTTGGAGAAATGGGATTGGGCCTTGAGATCAACATTGACTCTATTATATGCCAAGCGTCATGTGATCAATCTTAAACACATATATATTTAGCGTCATGTGATCAATCTTAAACACATATATATCTTAAATAAGAAACCATGATAATATATATTGTATGAAAATCCAAACTAAGAAAATATTATTGCCAAGAATAGTAAGTTATCGTTAATCGTTAATATATTTAAAATCTCGATGATCACCTCATTTGGATTTTGTTGAAAATGTTGATGAATTATTAGTATTAATTAATTTGCACTTGAGATCAACATTGACTCCATTAATCTCGAGCGTTATATGATCAATCTTAAACGTATATATCCTAAATAAGAAACAATAATTATATTGCCTGAAAATCCAAAATAAGAAACTATTATTGTCAATGATAGCAAGTTATTATTAACATATTTAGAATCTCGACGATCACCTCATTTGGATTTTGTTGAAAATGTTGATGAAGTATTAGTATTGGTTGAATATCAGTAATTTGCATTTGAGATCAACAGTGACTCTGTTAATACCGAGTGTCATGTGATCAATCTTAAATATATATATATCCCAAATAAAAAACTATGATGATATATGTTGTCTGAAAATCCAAAAAAAAAACTATCATGAGTCAAGAATAACAAGTTTTCGTTAACATATTTAGAATTTTGGTGATTACCTCATTTGAATTTTGTTGAAAATGTTGTTGAAGTATTAGTATTGGTTGAATATTAGTAATTTGCATTTGAGATCGATCAACATTGACTTTATTAATGCCGAGTGTCATGTGATCAACATATTTAGAATTTTTATGATTACCTCATTTTTATCCTGTTGAAAATGTTGTTGAAGTATTAGTATTGGTTGAATATTAGTAATTTGCATTTGAGATCGATCAACATTGACTCTATTAATGCCGGGTGTCATGTGATTAATTTTTAAACGTATATATCCCAAATAAGAAACTATGATGGTATATATGTTGTCTGAAAATCCAAAATGAGAAACTATCATTGTCAAAAATAGCAAGTTATCGTTAACAAATTCAGAATCTCAACGATCACCTCATTTGGATTTTGTTGAGAATGTCACTGAAGTGTTTGTATTGATTGAATATTAGTAATTTATCGTCCTGGTTAAGAGGCAATGCTTAAACTTCCTAAAGTCACTATGAATATTATATTAGTAATTTCTTCATATATATAAATTTTGAATTGTATCTCCTATTATTACTTGCATTTTGTTTGAAAAATAATTTCAAATGATTGTTTTTTTTATTATTATCAATTAATCATTACAATTGGATGGACTAAAAGTAACTACGAGCTCGCAAGCATTGCATTTTAAACAATTTTTTTTTCTAAAAAACCCTCCATGTAACTTGTAATAACAAAAAATTAAAAAAATGGAAAATTTATTTTTGGTCACAGAAAAAGCAGGAGGAAATTTAATTGACCGTATTTAAGTCAAAACCTTACCAAAAATAAAAAACATAAAGTCATCCAAACATTCAGTTTTACATAAAATTAATTTACTAAAATATTTCCGAGGGGGCTCGCCACTGCCACAGCGCCACATCCACCGTCATGCCAAGCGCGACCACCAACAGCCACCGGCCGAGCGAGCTCCTTTCGCGGTTGGCCTCCTCCGAGCCAGAGGTGAAGCTTAGGGCCCTTCGGGAGGTTAAAAACCAAATAATTGGCAATCGAACCAAGAAGCTTTCCTTCCTGAAGCTCGGTGCCGTCCCCGCCGTTGCTGGTATCCTCGCCGATTCAGCCGATGGCGTCGTCGGCAAAAACAACTGCAACAACGATATTAACAACATTCTTGTACAATCAGCCGCAGCACTTGGCAGCTTTGCCTGTGGCTTTGACGCCGGCGTCCAAGCCGTGCTTGACGCCGGTGCCTTCCCAAATCTCTTGCGGCTACTCGCCAATTCTAATGAAAAGGTGATTATTATCTATAATTTTTAAATCTTGAATCGTATATTTTTAGATCAAGTTGTGATATTGATGGAAAACTACAAAATGGGAAGGTTTCGAAATTTTGAATTTTTATCTAATTCATTCACTTTTTCTTTTTAATTTTAATTTTTATTAAATTTCTAGTTAGTACCTGAAAGATTTGCTTTTTGTGTGATTTGGTATCGCGGTCTTTTTGTATTGACAAATTTTCTGAAGACAACAAAAAGGGATGGAAATGAAATTTAGATTTTTTTTTTCTTAAATGTATCTGCTTCATTTAGGCAGATACATTTATGATATTTGATTTTTAAGTATGTAGTACCATATATTTATGCTGTTTCTTCTTCTTTAATTTGGGGGAGTGGGGATTTGAACCTTGCACTATTAGAGGGCTGAGTTGTTTCTTTCAAGATGTACTTAAAAAAATGGTTTTCACAAAATAATTATGTACTGTGGGTGATATTTATGTGCCAATAACTATTAACTGTCTACTTAATACAGCTAAGCCATCTCAATTCTGGACTTATGAGATTGCATATGGTAATCTTTTTTGTCAATCGAAGAAACTGTATCTGTTGTTATTGTCTCCAAACAAACTTTTGCCGGGTCTCTGAGCTCTGCTACATTCTATGCCAGTTTCACTCATCTTAAAGACTTAAACAATATCAAACAAGTTTCATTATCTTAAACATGGGTGGTGACACTTTGGGTCCTCCATTTATGCTTATCTGTTCCTTAATCTTGCTGGAAAGATCAATGCTTTCTTTGTTCAAAGGATCTTTCAGGGCTTTAAGTTGCCCCTTAGAGTTTTCATTTCTGGATGTGCTGCAGCATCACTGCTCCTAAGGTGGTGGGGTGGCCAGTTGGCTCTCTTTCTATGGCAGCTTTATCTCTTGTGACCTAAAAATTATCCTCATGTAATACATGTGGAAAGTGAGGACTCTAGTTTTAAGCTTGTCTTGAGTTTTGTTTTTCTTTCACTTATTCCATATTTTTAATAACTACTGTGGCTTTTCTTTTCTTCAGGTGGTAGATGCTGGTGCTCGTGCCCTCAGGATGATTTATCAATCAAAACTGGCTCCGAAGTACGATTTTCTTCAACAGAAAAACATGGATTTCCTTATCTCAGTACTGAATAGCGAGAATGAAAATGTTAGTGGACTTGGTGCAAGTATAATTACTCACTCTTGTCAGACAAGTTTAGAGCAGAAAGCATTGTTTGATGCCGGTATTCTAGGGAAACTGGTTAGTCTTCTTGAAGGTGGTTCTTTAAGTCAAAGAGATGCTAGTTTAGAGTCTTTGGCCACAATATTTAGGAACAATTCTGAAGTTGTTTCAAAATTTGTGGGACCTGAAATTGGAAGATCTTTGAGTTCTGTTATTGATTTAGCGAAGGATAGGCACCCCCGGACAAGGTTGCTAGCTTGCATGTGCTTGATTGTCATAAGGAATACTTCTCCCCAGTTGTTGCAAAATATAGGGATCAAAACTAAATTAATACATATTTTACTTGAGCTTCTTGATGATCCTGGTCAAGTTGGAGATGAGGCTCCATTTGCTTTATCTAGTTTAATTGCACAAAAGGAGGATCTCCAAAAACTAGCTCTGGAGGCCAATGCAATTGATAAACTACAATACCACTTACAAAGAGGCTTATTACATCCTAGGCGTCATGAGGGAATATTGCTTGCATTAGCTGATATGTGCTCAAAGTTGGAGAGTTGCAGGTCTAAGTTCTTCTCATTGCAGGTTTGTTCTTTCATGCTTACATAGCTAACTTTTTGTAGTTTCATTTTTATCTTTTTTGTTGTTACATATCAAGAAAATAATTAAAATTACTGAACTGTTTTAATCAGACAAAGTAGTAGAATGTAGAATAGGAGGAGAGATGTGGAGGAAACTTAGTTATGTGGAATAATTTCTTGGGCCGTGCCTTTGGTTGCACAATTTCATTCCTCCTAAAGGCATAAGCTGCTAACGTTGTGTCAATAACAGTTGGTGAATGTGGCTTTTCGACACCTAACAAAGTCATATACTTTATTCCCAACCCTATCCACTTGGAGGGCTAGGGAAAGGTATAAAGGAGAATAGGCAATTGAGAATATACCTTGGCAATGTTTTCAGCCACCAACTGCTTCCACAAGTGGGTGATCCTTATGGTGATGATGCTGGTAATGACCTACTTGTAGTATTGAACTAGATTTTGCACCTCTAGCATCATGCCTAAAGGCGACCGAGAATGCATCAAAAAGTGCCTTTGTTGCTTCCTGAAGGGCTAATCTTTCTATATCCTTCCATATTCTGACGTTACCTTTATGTTGTCTAAATAGCCTTGCAATCTCGGATGGTTCATCAGTAGGCACTACTTGAGTGTCAATGCTTACTGGTCCTGCCTCTACTGCAACAACAAAGAAAAATCTGAGTGCAAAAACAGTAGTAACTAACCAAAATAATCATCCCTAGAAATCTTGTCTATATGCAGAACTCAAGCTGCTCCAAGTAGATCCTACCTCAGAATCAGACAAATTTGAGATTTCATTCTCTATTTTATTGTTATTCTAGATTTCTCAGTGTAAAGTTTTAAATTAGATAAAACAGCGCTTCTAATCGTTAGTATTGTTTTGTGTTCCCTTGAAGCAAATGCGACAATGATATTCGTTAGAGGCACTCTCTAAGGGAATTTTCTGTAATATTCTTTAAGAAAATCTTATTGGAGGTGTTTTTATTTGTGCGAATATTCAACTACATCAAAGTTTCTAATGTTTTCTCATGATTATAGGCGTTGAATTTGGTAGCTGATGCATTAACTAATGATAGTGCTGACATACGCACTGCAGCCTGTACATGTTTGAAAAGCGTCACTCGATCAATCAAGGTTTGCAATGTAGATTACTGTTTTTTTTTTTTGTTTTTTTTTTTTTTTTGCATATATAGCTGATGAAATGCCAATTCAGAATTTGAGCGCAGGTTATTTTATGAATGAAATGATTGTCATTCCCTTGGTCCAGCTTTTTCTTGACCCTTCAACTTCTGTCCAGGTATGCTTGAAGTGGTTAAAATTGGAGTCGCATAATTTGGTCATATCTGCATTTATCTTTATATTAAATTGGTAAGAGTTCCATTTAAAAGTTTCAGCTGTCATCCAATGTGAAGCTAATTTTGAGCAGACTGAAGAAACTGGAATCTAAAACTTATCATCAAATGAACCTGTGCTAGGTCAACCTAATTCTTAAAATATTCTGGGTTTTGACCAAAATTTATGAAATTATTATGCTATTCACTTAACTTTATTTCTTTATCTATTGTATTCTTGTCTGATTCTTGGCTTGGCCTTGAAATGAGCACGGGCTTTAGGTGGCAGCAGAAGCCCGAAAGGCCTGATACTTTTACCATGCTAGATGCTGTATGGATTGTCAAAACATGCTGCTTCAAATTTTTTTTTTTTTTCAATTTATCTCTTTCTGGGGGGTTTTTTATTTTTTTTATAAACAAACTTATTAAGGTCAATTTTGTTGATCAAGAGAAGTCAACATTATTAAAATAGTCAGTGTAACTTTGAAGCTGTTATCATTTGACCTAAAAAACTGCTTCAACCTCTCTAAAGGCTTGCATTTAGATTTTATACCAACTTAAGAATTAAGACTAATCATTGAGAGAACACGTGATAATAAAGTATTGCTTCTACGACTATGTTATCTATTGGTTGCATTTTAATCCAGCTTGTTCCATCAGATCTCAAAGTTTATGAATTGGGTGGATATTTACATTGTACATTAAATACCTTTGTTTACAGGTTGCTGCTCTCGGTGCTCTTAGCAACATAGTAGTTGATTTTACAACACGCAAGTCTATTTTTGTACAATGTGGAGGGATAAAACAGCTGGTTCTGTTAGCAAGGTCAATGGAACCGGCTGTCAGGTCAAATGCTTTGTGGGCTTTGAAGAACTTTGTTTTCCTAGCAGACAACAGGTTAAAGGAAGGTGTTTTCTCAGAGCTCACAGCATCATTACTATCAAGCCTTATCTGTGGTAATGACATCTGTCTACTTGCAATCCTGCATTGTGTTTTAACTTATCTGGAAATGCAAGTTCAACTCAAGACACTGCTTAATATGCATTCACTTTGCAGATCCAGAGCCTTCTGTCCAAGAGCAAGCCTTGGCCCTTGTTCGTAATCTAGTTGATGGATGTATGAACTCGGTTGAGTTTGTGTTTGCTGATGATGGTCTTATATTAGGGGCTGTTGGAAGACAACTACAGAGAGCTTCAAAACCTGAAATTGGGATACAGGTTTGAATTCAAAAAAAAAAAGAGTTAAGAGTGCGGTCATTATTTGATAATAATAACAACAAATGGGCTTACAACAAATATAACATTTAATTTCATTTGTTCAAAATTTAAACTAGAGGTTAGAATGAAGACCTCACATCCCGCATTGGATTTTGTCTATTCAAGCAAACGAGACCTCTCTATATGGCACCCAGGATGAAATTCTCTCTTAGCTTATTTTGAAATTCTTTTCCATGTAGGGAATGTATGCACTATGCAATGTGGCAAGTGGGAATGAGTTCCACAAGGAAGCAGTAATGCACCAACTCTTTCCACAAATGGTTGACAAGAATCAATCTTTTATGATTAAGTTTTTGCAGAGTAATGAAAGCCAGCTACGTACAGCAGCTGTCTGGACAATAGTAAATCTTACTTGTCCATCGAGTCCCGGTGCCTATGGCCGGCTTGTAAAACTGCGCAATGCTGGGATAATTTCTCAAATTAAGAAGTTGGAGAATGATCCATGTGTTGATGTTAAGGTCATTATTTTAATATTTTACTCTTTTCTCCTCTTTTTTTTTTTTTGGTTTCACTTTTCTGGTTAACCTAATATAAATATTTGTGGTGCAGCTCCGTGCAAAGGCAGTGCAAGGGCATTCTGAGGCTTTTGGTGTTCAACCATTATTAGAACACCAAACAAACTAAGAGAATTTGAGGCAGTTTGTTTTTTACTCTTCATCGCTTCTTTTTGTAAGATATTGTCAAATGTCAAGGCTTTCTTCTGTGGCTTGCAACAAAATGGTGAGTTCTTGTTGATTTTTAATTGCTTTAATTGATTATGGCCATAGAACTGGACTTTGCGAACTGCTGTCATAAAAGCCTAAATAGGGTTATACATGTGTTGATCCCGACTCAAGATTGTAATATGAAAGGTCATATATGGATTAAGTTCCCATGAAGATTTAATTTTAACTTTTTTAGTGAAATGTTTAGACTGTTTGAAGTTGAACCTGTCTCGATTTTGTTTTTTAGTTATGGTTGTATGGCATTTACCAAATTATTGAACTAATAAACTTCCATGCTTCTTCTGCAGGCACATCACATTGCTTTCAGTTTTTTTTCCCGTTGGAGCAGTGTTCGACTATCAGTTTACATTAAAGTATCGCATTAAAAAATGATACATACATTTTGTGTTAAATTTTTGTATGTATCAATTGAGCATTGTACATGTAATAGTGTACCATGAGAACTTGTAGATATTTCCTGTCAAAATAGTGTATCCCTTAATGAAAAGCTTTGTTGTTTCAACTGCAACAATTTGCATTTGTTCCTACTCTTTCTGGAGAAAGGCTACTAATATTTTCGCAATTTACACTTCCTAATTTTGATTATTCGATGCTGAATAAATTGCTTTGGATTACAAGAAATCAAAATTAAGAGGTTTTTCCCCCTCAGTTGCTTTAATGAAGTACTACAATAGTAAAGCAGTAAACAAAATGACTGATTTTTTTTTGCAGTAAACAAAATGACTGATTTGGATATGGCTCATATGACCATTTCATCATCAATTTCTATTATGGGGACGAAAGTAATCTTAGGCCAATCTTCCCCTTTGTCTTTCTGCAACCTTGGCTTCAACAAAGGACAGTTAACAATTTTCAAAACACATAGGGCTTCAGGCAGCTCCTGACCTGACATAGATTGAAGCTGAGGGCATCCGGTAATTTCGAGCTTCCGAAGTGAGGTAAGATGCTGGAGTCCTTGGTTGCTGAGTGATCTCAAGTTGGGAACTTCAACAATGTAAAGAAATGTAAGAGTTGTAGGTAGGAATCCCTCTTCCGGAAAATACTCTATACCTTCACATTTACCCCGGATGCTAAAGATTTTGAGAGAGCTGAGCCTTTGCAAATCCCAGTCCTTGAGATTAGCAGTGAGTTTGTCACAAAAGGAGACAAAGAGTGAGTTCAGATTGGAAGGTAAACCACCTTCAGGAAATGACTCAAGTTGTGGACAGTTACAAATCTTCAATGAAATTAGTGCCGGGAGAAGGGAGTGCATCTTTTCAGGCAGGGATTTTAGATCCACACAGTCTGAAACTTCAAGGCAGGTGAGGTTAGGAGCATGCAGTCCACCAACGGGAAATGAAACAAAATTCGGGCATAAGCTTATTCTTAGGGAGTTGAGAGATGGGACAACCTGATTAGGCCCCTCTGAAACCGAAAGGGAATTCAGCTTACAACCTCGTACGATAAGATGGTTAAGTTTTGGGAATAATTGTAACTGTAGGGACTTGAGAGAATAGCAGCTAAGGGAGATCCACAAGGTTTGAAGGGAAGCATAACTTGACAACATTGGTAGTTCTAATCTCTTGCACTTCATGATATCAAGTCTTTTCAAAGTGGAAAACAGAACATCTTGAGGAAGAGACAGAAGAGATGGACAATCATAGAATTTCAGCTCTCCTAAACAAGGGCTATGCGTTAACCCTTGAGGTAGAGAGTCTAGCGTGCTGCACCCTTTTATTGTAAGCTTGTGCAACCTGGGCAGAATATTCGTCAGAATTACCTTATCTGAATATCCCAAATGCAATTCATAGATGCTTGGAGCTTGTGGGAGTGAAACCATGAGTTGCTGACAATTGTTGATCACTAATTTTCTCAATGAAGGAAGGTAGCTAGGCAATGCGCCTCTTAGCTTGGGACAGTTTCGTATGTGAAGCTCCCGAAGACATGGAAAATGCCCATCTTCAGCATCATTTTCAAAGGAAAGCCATTCCTGCCACTCCAACATGTGCTCAAAGCATAAAACTTCAAGGCACCTAAATGGCTTAATGGTAGACTGTCTGTTACTGTAGAACTCAAGTCCAACTCTCTCAACTGCATCAAACCCGGTGATATAGAGGTTTTTGAGTGATGGCAGTTGCCCAACTGGTGGTAAGAAGAAACAGTACTTACAATCACTAAGCCGCAAGGACACCATATTTGAGAATGAACTATCCCCTAACCAATCAGGAAACTTTGTGCCGCCGTAGGATTCAATGGATAGCTTTTCCAAGTTCATATGAGGCTGAAGCATGCTCAGTACATCTCTTTCACTTGATGTATCAAGAGTATGACCACTCCATTTCAGTACTAACTCAGCAAGGTATTCTTTCTCCTTAAGTTTTGCCTCCAAAGAATCTCTAGGTTTTACAACATTTTGAAGATTGAAAATAGTTAGAGTCCCTCGAAGTTGCTGAAGCTTCCCCAACTCTGAAATGCTAGATCCACTACGATTCCCCAAAACAAAAGCAGATAATACTTGTAGATTTGTCAATCTACTCATTTGTAAAGGCATCTCTGTTAAACTTGGCGTCCTACGAATATCAAGGTAGCGTAAGTTGACAAGTTTTCCCATTTGGGTGGGCAACTGTTTGAGTGAACCACAATCTGCTAATAATAGTGTCTGCAAATTATACAATGAACAAATAGATTCTGGTAGTCTCTCAATCAAAGTGCAAGAGAGATCTAAGTACCGGAGAAGTTTCAAGTCTCCTAACGAACTAGGCAACTCTGTTATATTATCATACTTGCACAAAGATAACACCCTCAAGGATTTTAATGTTGGCAATAGATCATGATATACTTGGTGAGGTAATATTTCAACCCATGAAAAAGGATTTAGAGGTAGGAAGGTCCGTGGACACTTGGTTTCATGGAAGGCATTGAACATTTCAGAATCATCATAACCAGTTCTCGCATATGAAAAGTGACGGATTGTCTTTGGGATTTCATTAGGATCATTGACCTCCAAGCTCATACAAAACCCTCTAGAAACAAATTTGGCTAAATCATGAATGAGGTCATGCATAACAAAGTACTTTCTATTGCCACTTGATTGTTGGAAAAATGATCTTGACAGTAGATTGTTGAAGTACTCAATCCCCACTTCTTCTGGTCTCTTATTCCTTCTAGGTTGAGGCAATAATCCTTCAGCCATCCATAACAAGACTAGATTCTCAATTTCAAAATCATAATCCTTGGGGAAAACAGCACAGTATGCAAAGCATCTCTTTAGATGTGAAGGAAGATAATGGTAACTTAGTATTAAAGCAGGAAGAATGTTGCCATCATCATTTGATAAATCCCACAAATTGCTCTCTAACACATCATGCCATTCTTTGACATCCCCTTTGGACCGAAGGAGGCCCCCAACTGTTTTGGCAGCCAAAGGTAGGCCATGGCATTTTTTCACAATTTCCTTACCGATAGCTTCTAGGTTTGGTTCTTTTTCACTGGAATTTGCGTTACCAAATGCATGGTTTGCAAACAACAACCAGCATTCCTCATCTGCTAAGTGCTTAAGATGATAAGTGGGAACAGTTCGCATAATCGAAGCAACGCTGTCATTTCTGGTTGTGACAATGATCTTGCTTCCTTGGGCTCCATGAGTCAAAGGTCTCTTTAAGGCCTCCCAATGGGCATAATTTTCATTCCAAACATCATCTAAGACAAGTAGAAATTTCTTATCCATCAAACATTCTGACAGCTTAACTTGAAGCAAATTAAGTTCCCCAATCTCAGAGCTCAAAGTAGTGATTGCCTCAAGAATCGCTTTTGTCACTCGAAAAACATCAAACTCCTCTGAAACACAAACCCATACTTTGAGGTCAAAAAATTCCTTCACTCCACTGTCATTGTACACAATCTGTGCAAGGGTAGTCTTACCAATCCCACCCATACCAACAATAGAAACTACCCCAACTCCATCCCTACTCAAATCATCAGCCATTAACAACTTAACTATAGCTTCTTTATCGTCATCTCTACCATAAACACTATTCTTATCCACCAAGGAAGTGGCTGGTAATTTCCTCAAACACTTTTCCCCAAAACCCTCACTCAAAGAAAGGATATCTTTCTGTCTTTCAAGATACTCAACTCTTTCAAGTACTTCATGCAACTTAGATTCAATTCTCTTATTAAATGGGTTAAGAGAAGGGAAAAGCTTCCATACCTTGGCAGTGCCGGGTTGAGATTGAAACTCAGATTCTAACTTGCATCGCAAAGCTTCAGTTGCAACTTCATCAAGGAGATCCTCTGCATCATAAATAGCATCTTTAAGCTCGTTGACCCACTTGTTCACATTAGGGTTTGAAATTTGCTTCCCTTCTGCATCATCTAGCACGGCATTGACAGACAATAAGGTGGCTTTTAACTTTTGGAAGGATTGGGGGTTGAGTCCTTCATTCTTGATGAAGTTTTTGACTTCTGGAGAAGCCATCCTATCAAACAGGACTTGGAGAAAAGCAGAAAGGAAAGCTCCACCCACCAATTCAGCAGCCATGCTATTGAAGATAGCAAATCCAGAATATTTCCTTTGTTGGGTGTGGTAAAAGGCTAAGCTTTGAATGCTTGAGGGTGTCTTTGATGTGTGAAAAGGCTGAGCTTTGATTGCTTAATAGGTCCGCAGAGACAGTGCGGAGATACCAAACCCATAGATTGGCGGCCAAAGTCAAAGGACCATTTACAAGCTTAGACAATTTGAACTGATAAAAAATGGGTTCATTGAGAACATGGAACTTTTTAGCCCATTGCAGTTGCAACATGCAAAAGCAAAGAAGCTATATTGTAAATGTAAAATGCTAACCAGGGGGGACCTAGGAAATTTTGAAGGGGACGAAGAAGTATATTGAATTTTTTTTAATAAATATAGAATACTTTTGTTAAATAAAGTATACAAAACAAAAATAATATAAATATAAATTCAAGATGCAATTGTTGTTGTGATCAACTTATAAATTTGATGTTTTGTAAATCATGCTTGAATGCTTTACTTTGATTTGTTTCTCTTGAAACTTATAAAAAGAGAAAAAAATACTTATGGTACGATATGCTTAGGGTTATGACTACTTATAATACAACAATTTTTTTGGCATCATAATATATATGGAACAATTTAATCTTTCTGCTTTTTGTAAAAGGATAATTTTAATCATACATACGAGGATTCCACCTTTATTATAATAGGAACAAATTAAAGTATAACTTTCTTTAACCTATCAAATATTGGATTTGGGTCTTAATAAATTACTTTTATTTTATCCATTAAAATTTAAATTGGGGCAAAATAAGTTACTTTTATCTAAAAGCTATACAAAAAATATATGGCCCATGTAACTCATATATAGAAGTATAAGGAAATTTGGAAATGGCACGTTTAATTTTAGGGGGGTCACTTTGAGCAAAAAAAAAATTTAATGGGGACATGGTATAATAATCCCACCACTATTTGGGGTTTGCAAGATTTTAGGGGGGCGATGGCCCCTGCCTGCCCCCCTATAGGTACGCCTCTGATGCTAATGCTGGTTTAGTTGGTTCGGCTTTGAACCTTTGGGGTTCAGGTCGTGCCAACGAACGTTTGGGGTTCGAGTCGTTGGAGGATGATCACTAAGTAGTAAGTACTAATGTAAGCTCTCTCTGAGACTTGTGGCAATCCCTAATTCTGGACTCGCAATAGGTTAAACTTTTCTCGACAAAAAAATAATGTAAAATGCAAATCATTGTTGGGATAATTTTATGCTCATAGTAGGTTGACTCGGTTTGAATAGTATTAATCTTAAACCGTTTAAATGGATCCGGAAAGTTGTGATTTATACCAAAAAGATTGAACAATCCCAGCTTCAGTTTCTTGTTTTAGAACCTTTTGAAATGATGGGTAGCAGCAATTATATACAATTTATAATATACAATGTTCGACAATGCTTATTAGTAAGTGAAAAGAAAAAATTTATAATAGTAACAACTTTCTTTGGTACCAAACTTGTTGATTCTACAGAAGGGATATACCTAAGGCTAATAACAACAGAGGAAAAAAATATATAACTATCAGACTATAACAACTTCATCCCTTCAGCCAATCTTCTCTGTGTTTGTATCATCTGAGGGCCAAACCACCGTCTCCAGGAGGCGTTCGCGCATCAATTCCAAGTTCTCATCCGAAATCTCTTTGTATATTTGAGCATGGTCACATTTCTGTAACAACATAACAGACAGAATCAAAATGATGTTTGTTTCAATTTTGTTCAGCTTTTTTCTGCATCAAATGTTGTAAGAGAGTGTTCATTACCTTAACCCATTTTCCATAAAGATGAAGGCGTGTTATCATCACTCTTTCAGCAAGCTCTTGCCTCTCCTGTGATGTCAGTAATTAAAGATGAATAAACTCATTTCTCTTGTTTTTAATTTATTATTACATCAAACACAAAATTCTTCATAGGTTAGTTAATTTAATGGAATTTGATATAGTTTTGCCACTTGTAGAAGAAAATATCATGAAAAGATTGTTGACATCCATTTTTTTCAGGGAAAAACAAGGAAGCAGAAAATGAACAACTACCTTTGCAAGGATTCGGATGAAATGCTTGCCATCACTCGGCTTATTGCTTGCAACAAACCTGCCAAAATGAAGAGTAAATAACAGAAATTACAACAATTGATTAGACTTTTATAATGATTTAATTTTCAGAATAAGATTCATTTAATGGCTAAATTCAAGGGTTTAAGCTGAATTTCATTTCAATCTCAAACACACTAGACTATACTAGATCTACGGGATTCAAGACAGAAATTACTTATGTTCTTATTATCAATTAGGAAAACACATAATTAGCTTGGTTAAATTCTATGTTATGGTGAAATTCTAATCAGAAACAGAACAAGATAAACATTGGCCTAAACCCAAGATCCCACTTACTGATAGAACCATGTGTATTGTGGTGGATTCATCTCATAAAGCTGATTAAGAACAGTCCTCACTGCTTTATATGTGAAATAATTGAGTATTTGCTGCAGCCAGAAAACAAATAGTCAATAAAGCAAACTTGAATTATTTACCAAATCTTTTATAGTATGTATATAAGAAACATATTTTACCGTTTTAACATCATTAAAACTGTCTTCATACTGTCCACCCAAATTGTTAAGAACCTTGAATTTCCTGTCCTTACGCTTCTGTTTCCTTGAACTCCTTACCATAATCCCAGGAATCATCATCTTGGAAGAAAGCCTCCAATCATGCCATGAATCTACAAAAGAGCTGCTTAATTCCAAAGTCGACCCTACCCTTGCCAAATGCTTCCTTTTCATGGAATTCCTTTGCAAAACCAAATCCCCACCGGTTTTCAGGCTCATGTTGGTCGTCGGCAACGCGTCCAAGCATAAACATGGACCGGTGTGAGAGTCCATAACTGATGAACCCACCACAGACAAAGCCCCCACCATGTTTAAACTCAGCTCGGAATAAAAACAAACAGTTCCTGGAAAAGGGTTATTGGTTTCTGCTTGCTTTTTTAAGTATTTTTTTCTTTATATAAGTGAAACTGAGGGAAAACAGAAAGTACCCAGTGAAGAAAATGGAGAGTGAAGGTAGTTGGAATCCAAGAAAATAGGAATTTTTTTGAAGATTAAAGTCAAAGATTCATGAAGATTAAAGAGGGGAAGAAAAAAAAAGAAGGAATGGGAAGTTTCTTTTGGTACAGACTAAACCAAAGGGAACGTATGAAGAATGTGGTACTTTCGAAAGGGCAAGTGAAGGTTGGCCAGAGAAATTTTATGAGGTGGAAAATTGTCCAAGCCAAGAAATTAGAAAAATGTTGAAAAGAAGAGAAGGGGTGAGTAAAAGAAAACAAAAATGGATTTAACAACCACCTGGATGGTTGCCCCAAATTGGTGGGTGTCTCATTGGGTGATTGCCACTTGTGTGAATCTTGCAATGAATCTTGGTGTCTAAACGTGTTAAATTCATCAATCAACTCAACTCAACTCAACACAAACAGGACCTTCGGTTTCAACTTTCCAACTAATTAGTTTACAAGTTCAAAGGGTTAACTACTCCAACATGCAATTTAACAGTCTTTCAAAAAAGGCTGCTAAATAAGAGAAAATAATTTTGGAATTTTGATACATATTGAATTATATAAAAGCCTTAAATGATTGATTAATAATGGTGTAGACTTCAGCGCTCCCGTTGTGATACTCCCACTTTTGGATGTGACGCTCCCAACGATTTCTGACCATTGGATTCAATATCTAATTTCCTTACCGTTCGATACAATAAGTTTTAACTTTCTAAACAAGTTTTAAAAACATTTTGGACTGAATTCGTATGTGGTTGTCATCGTGATAGATCTTTACACATTTTTTATTCCACCCGTTGATATTAATAAAATTTTTTTTTAAGTTTTTATACGTTGTATATTTTGGGGAAAATATACGAATTGAATGTCAAAAACTTAAGAAAAAAATTGGGGATAGAAATTGGGGAAAATATACAATGTATAAAAACTTAAGAAAAAAATTTTGTTGATATCAATGGGTGGAATAAAAAAGGTGTAAAGATCTATCACGAGGACAACCACATACGAATTCAGTCCAAAAGGTTTTTAAAACCTATTTAGCAGGTTAAAACTTATTGTATCGGACGGTAAGGAAATTAGATATTAAATCCAATGGTCAGAAATCATTGGGAGCGTCACATCCAAAAGTGGGAGTACCACAACGGGAGCGCTGTAGTCTACACCATTAATAATTACTCATTTTGTAATAATAGATATAAACATGAAGCCAACTCTTAATTTGGGCAGAGTGTGAGCATGGAATTTTTGTTTGAATGGGAATTGTTTGTGTAGGTGGGCAACTGACTGTGACTTTTACTTGCAAGCCATGACATCCATGCATGTGATGCATCTCCTAAGTCCTAAGTCCTGTCCATAAAAAACAATAATTTTAGGCTTGGTTTTTTCCTCATTTCAAAATTGGTTTTTTTCGTTATTCTCACAAATTACCTAGGGCATTTTTGACTTTCTAACAATTTAATATAATACTTATAACATATTTATAAGTAGTTTGGCTAAACGGTCTATTTAACATTATATAATTTTCTCTCCAGTTATCCGATTAAGGTGATTTAAGTGTCTATTAAAAGATTGTTCCATGATCTACAACTTTCATGAAGGACTCGAATACTAAATTTAATGTTTCAAGTATAAAAAATACTTCCGAAAAATTTGTTGTTTCAGTTAACAGGAATAGACAGTCCACTTAATATTATATATAACTTTTGCTCCAGATGTCTGATTGAGATGGTTAAAGTGTCTCTTAAAAGGTTGTTTCATGATCTACAACTTTCATGAAGGACTTGAAAACTAAATTTAATGTTTAAGGTATAAAAAATGCTTCCAAAGAATTAGTTGTTTCGATTAACGAAAACAGACGGTCTACTTAATATTGCATAATTTGTGTTTATGGTGGAAATTGGACCCACGGAGGGTTTTTTCTTCAAACTTCCCAAAATACCCTTGGTTTTTAGCTCAAATAACAAAAAATCAAGCATGAAATGAACAAAATACCCCTATCAATTTGTTTTTAGATTAATGAGCCTAATTCTTTAGACCGGTTTTTTTGATCGGATCCTTACTTAAGTTCAAATCTTTCAAAACACATGACCTAAAGCAATTGGTCATCATCCTCATTTGGCAAACCTATAAATCACCAATAATATTTTGAAAACTGATTGGGAATTATTGTATATCGAGTGCAAGAACATGTTCGCGCAATGAAACGGCGGCTCACCTAGTTATAAATAGAAAAAGCCCATAACAGTACTAGAGAAATGGAGAGAGGAAGGAAGATAAATATTGAAGATGGGGAGAGGAGGTAAGAGGGGAACTAGGAAGGCAACTCAAGACTACGAATAATAAGGG
Organism: Corchorus capsularis; assembly: GCA_001974805.1. Classification (NCBI taxonomy): domain Eukaryota; kingdom Viridiplantae; phylum Streptophyta; class Magnoliopsida; order Malvales; family Malvaceae; genus Corchorus; species Corchorus capsularis. The sequence continues at coordinate 18,043 of AWWV01010104.1, read as the reverse complement.
TATAATAGGAAAAGAAAATGGATTTCATTACACTCAAGGAGGATTATGTTAACTATTACATTAGGGATGGAATAATCTTTCATTATTACACCTTTGGGGTATATTTGAGTTACGGTTACACTCACCAATAATTCCTCCTTTTAAAAATATTAGTTTTAACTTTCACGTGCGTTGCACGTGGCCGAACACGTTTAACGTAAAAAGTTATTAAAATAATTGAAATTAATCATGATTCAAAGTATTCAATTTTTGAAATTAATTTTCCAAACTCTTGGTCTCCTCTTGCTCTCATGTTCTTTTTCAATCTTAATATCTCCGTTTTTGGCGTAGGATATGATCTGACCAAACTTTGATTGACCGTTTGTTCTTTTGTTACTCGAGGTACAACCGGGAGCACTTGTCTAAAATCTCCTCCAAAAAACAACAATATTTTCTTAGAATGGTTTTTTGTTACTCATCATATCTTGAAGTGTTTTGTCCACATTCAATTGCAAACTTTCTCGCCATTGGTGTTTCATCCTATATTATTAGTATTGCTCTTCTTAATAGTTCAACCTTAGCATTATGTTTAGAAGTCCTATATATACTCATTTCTGTCGGACTTAATGGAATGTCAAATCTCGAGTGTGATGTTCTTCCTCATGAAATAATCGTTGCTGCTACTTCGGATGTTGGTGTAACTAACGCAATCAGACCTCTTGACCTGTGATGATATTTGAAGTTATATTAATCAGGTAAAAATATTTTTTTTAAAAAAAATGTGATATCGATGTTGTTAATCATATGTTTAAAGGATATGTGATTATTACCTTAAATTAGCCAATATTGCATGAAATAGAAATATTTTGCCTATTTCTCCTGACCCGTCCAAAAACAAAAACAAAAAAACAAAAAACAAACTTCTTTCTCTCTTGATTCAACATTATCTAAGATAGCTTGGAATTAAATCTTTTGGTCTTCATTTAACTTATTTGCATGATCTTTCCCTTGAGTTTCAATGCTCAATTCATCTGCAATTTCCTTATATGTTGAATTTCTGATGTGCATATTTTGAGAATATATCCCTGGCAAATCAAACTTCTTAATGCTTTTTAACATGCTTTCTAGATAATAGGCAATGGCCTGTAATGTGCAAGCAATTTGTGTCTGGACTAAGTTTTCATGCATTCTTTTATAACACTCAGACATTGCATCGTAATAGTTATTCCATAGTTTTCTCACATCTGACGGTTCAAAATGCATTAATAAAGTCGCGGATAGCCTTCTCAGTTCATTAGGCATTTGAAACACTACTCATTCCATAATGCACTCCGATATACTCTGAATTATCTTAAAATTTATTTATTTTATGAGCAATTGGGCTTTTAATGCAGTGATCCAATCAATTATTTTGTCTCATTTCGGCCCAGTAGGCCCATTAGGGTCGTTTGAGTCCATGAAACCAAAATTGCCAAGTCAGATGTCTTGAAACCTAAATTTAATATTCTTAGGCCCAATTCGTTAATATGGAAGCCCAAAGGAGTCCAAGTCCAATCAGTAATTATGATGCAGTAATTATTCAGCCCTGATACAGAATTGTTAAACCCTATTTAAAGTAGGACTTCATAAGAGCAGTTTTGGAAGAAAATTCATAATTTTTGATTCATAGCTCAGAAAAATACAAATAAGGTACCGTTGGAAAGAGGATTCCAAGATCTACAACTTTTATGTTCGAGACCTAATTCTGCCGTTATGGTGGACGATTTTGTCCTTGAATTTTCTGGACAGAATTGATCTTCTCTTAAACCAACTTGGAGAATGTTTTGGACGAAAATTCAGATGCTAAAGATGATGTGTAGCATTCCTATTGGTCATGTTGGATCCTAATTAATGAAAATAATCTAAATTTCCAACTAATTTCCCACCAAAACGGACAAAAAAGAGGTCCTATAGGAATGAGAAATTGGCCCATCCAAAACAAAGGTCCATTGCACATTTGTTTCAAATTATCTAAATCCAAATAGGACGTTGGAAACAAAGACAAAAAAACAAAATTAAATACAACGTTGGAAACAAAAAGCAAAATTGACTTTCTTATATAATTTAATATACGTATTATAATCTAATTAAACCTACTATTAATTTTATGTACAAGACCCTAATTGGGTGCCACTTGGCATTTGGTTTTTTTGACAAGTGTTAATAGTTAATTTTCTAATTTTTTGTTTATAATTATATTTGTATTCATTTAGTTTGGAAAAATTAAAAGGCATTCATCCCCTTTCCTATATAAAATAAATTATCAAATAATTATAAATTAATTATAAATTTGTTATGAATATACATGTATGTTGTGTATGTCCATGAATCTAATTAAATCATGGATAAGATTGATAACTTGGTTCATTCATACAAATATACCTATGTGCTAAGTTCATCCCCTTATATTAATGGTGATGTATCTATATGCCTATAAATAGGTCACTTACTTTGTTATGGAATAAGATGAAGGAGAACAATTTATCTCATTATTTATATTTCCTTATTCTCCATATTCTATTGTCTCTCTATTCTCTTGTCTTTTCCATACTTCAATTTTACTCCATTGCTATGTTTTATTATCATTTCACAGCAAAATTTCATTTCTTAACTGAATTTTCTTAAAATAATTTATAAAATAAAACAGCCGCAAGCGAAGCGCGGCCGGGAAGTTCTAGTAATTAATAATGGAATGATTTTTCTTAAAAAAAATAATGGAATAATTTATGGTAAAAAAATAATGGAATAGTTAAAATATTATTTAGTAATAATAATTTAGAAATATACTTTAAAAAAAGGGTACAATTGAAAATATATTTTAAAAAATATTTTTTAAAATATTTTTTTTTAAAATATATTTTAAAAAAAATACAATCGGAAAATATAAGTTTCCTCCTAAAAAAAATTGCTCGGAAAGAAATGAACTGATGGGCTGAACCACAGCCCGAGGCCTCCATCGATCCAACAAAAACAAAGGCAATTCATCAAGGAAAAGAAACAAAAACAAAAACAAAAACGCAAAATGCAGAATCTCCCAAGGAACTATTTTTCTCTTTTGGACTCCTTGCTCCTCTCTTTTTGTCCATCAAACTGAAAATCATGGCACAGACAAAGATGCAACATAAAAGTGCCAAACTCCCAATAGTGGGAATGGGTTACCTAAGCAAATTACAGAACCGTCTATGGAAGCATCGCCTGAAAACTAGAACAACTCTGTATCAGCGTCGAGCTTTCAACAATACCAGAGAGCAAGTGTTTCAAAGTAAGCTCTTGAGAATTCTTAAATTATTTTTTCTTTTTATTACTATATATATTTTTTCTACACTCTGAGTGGTTTTTTTCCCAAAGACTGGGAAAAATCTTTGGAGTTTGGACAACACTTGTTTTGAATGGTTCTTCTCATTGAACGTTTCCCCACCAAGCTGGTCCCATTTATTGGACCCTACTGATTAAAATTTCAGGTCAACCTACCTGGGTCAGGCTCTATCTTAATTAATTTCTTGATTCCTGGAAAATTCTTAGCTGAGCTTGAACCAAGAATGTGAAACCGTTGATTCTGGGAATTTCCTATTTAAGTTCTTCATAATATTTAGGATTGTACGTGTTTCTAGAATCTAGATTGATTACATATAACATACTGTAAAGTAAAGTTTCAGAAAGTCACTTTTGGCCTAATGGAGTACTTCACAGGGAAGAAATTGACCCTCTTTTTAGTTGCCATCTTCGTTAGTGTTGCACAATCATCAACATCTGTCTATGATAATAGTATTAGTATAGACAAGATTCATGTAGGTGTGATTCTTGATACGCAATCCTGGGTGGGAAAAATTGTTGATAGCTGCATTTCCATGGCTATATCTGATTTTTACACTCTAAACAGTCATTACAAGACAAAACTAGCTCTGCACACCAGAAATTCTGAGGGTGATCCCTTTCTTGCTCTATCCCACGGTATGTTTTAGCCTAATTTCTTTACCAGTCTACACTTTATTTTTCACTTATTTAAGCATTTTCTATTTTCAAAATTGAAGTGGAAAGTTATGGCAGACAATGATTTTCATTTTTCCTTTTTGGTCATGTTGACACATATCCAAGTGCAGCCCTGGTTCTGTTAGAAAAGTTCAAATTGCACGCCATTATTGTTGCAGAACATTCAGCTGGAGCTAAGATTTTAGCAGAGTTAGGATGTAGAGCGAAAATTCCCATTATTTCTCTCTTCGCACCTGGTCCATCCCTCTCCTCTTCTGACTATCCTTATTTGATTCAAATTGGTGAAGATAATTCCTCTCAGGCCAGAGCAATTGTTGCCATTGCTGAACAAAACAGGTGGAAAAATATTATCCTCATATATGAAGATAATGATTCTGCAAGAGAAATCCTTTCCAAATTGATCATGTCCCTTGAAGGGTCTGATGTTCTTCTTGCCAAACATATTGCTATCTTACCATCATATTCCAATGAAGAAATTATTGAGCAGATGAAGAAGCTCATGAGTTTGCAGACAAATATATATGTGGTGCACATGTCACCCTCTCTTGCATCTCGCATCTTCTTAATTGCCAAGCAACTTGGAATGCTTAATCAAGGGTCTGCTTGGATTACAACTGATATGATTAAAAATTTCTTGCATTCAATGGAGCCATTAGTGATTCAGTCAATGCAAGGGGTGTTGGGTCTCAAGCCTTACGTTCCAGCATCAAAGGAGCTTCATAAATTCACTTTAAGATGGAGGATGAAAAATCATGTTGAAACTCAAAGTTTAGAGGAGATGAAAGTCAATGTGTATGGTATATGGACATATGATATGATTTGGGCTCTGGCAACAGCAGCAGAAAGGGTAAAAACTGGACATCCTGATATCACAGACCAAGAAGCCAGATTGAATATCAACTTCACTACCATCTTTTCCACACAAACTGGCTTGGTATTTATGAATGAGATATTAAAGATTAGATTCAAGGGTATAAGTGGTGACTTTCAACTTACTAATGGCAGGCTGATCCCAAAGGAATTTGAAATAGTGAATGTTTTCAAGGGAGAAAGAATAGTTGGTTATTGGAGTCTGGAAAATGGAATTACCTCAATAATATTGAAGCAAAATGAGCATTACAAGAAAAATTCTACATCATATAGCAGTAAACTTGAAGTTGTTACTTGGCCAGGCGGAACTTTGAACATTCCAAAAGGTTGGTCTTTACATGGTAAGAAGTTGAGGATTGGGGTCCCGGTTAGTGACGGATTTCGAGAATTAATAAATGTGACTGTTGATCCCCAGACAAATAAGACAAACATAACTGGCTTCTGTGCGGATGTGTTTGAGGCGGCCATTAAAACTTTAGATTATGAAGTAAACTATGACTTTATTCCATTTATAAATGCCAAAGGACAAATGGCTGGAACTTACGATGATCTTCTCCATCAGGTTTATGTGAAGGTAAGAATGCTTTTCTACACAAAAGTAGCCTGTATAGAAGACTAGTAGACTGTAGTTATGAGATTGAGAAATGTTAATGTTTAATTTTCCTTTCAATTAGTCTTGATAATTGAAATATCCTCATACGGACTTTTAGATTAACCACATATATATGTCAGAAAGGGATATGATCATGACCATATATATTTTATTCTTCACATACTCAAGGGTGGTTATGGGGCATTCCTCTCTCATTGAGAGGCAAGTACAAATACAATCAAGTTAAGCTAAAATCAGTACATTCCAAATCCGAATTGATGGGCATACTTCTTTTGATGAATGATGGGCATACTTCTGTTTGCATCTTAATTTTCTTCAAATGTTTAGATTCTTCTGTGTTATAATTGCAATGTGTAACTTACATATTCTTTACTGTGGTCCATTTAGAATTATGATGCTGTTGTGGGAGATATAACAATCATTTCCAGCAGATTTTCATATGTTGATTTCACATTGCCATACACTGACATGGGAATAGGAATCATAGTGCCCAAAACCACTAGCAAAAACAGCATATGGATTTTTCTGAAGCCCCTAGCAGGAGATCTGTGGATAACCACTGCTGCTTTCTTTATTTTCATCGGCTTTGTGGTTTGGCTTATCGAACATCCTATCAACGATGAGTTTCAAGGCTCACCATTGAAGCAAATTGGAATGATATTTTGGTACTCCTTCTCAACTCTTGTATTTGCACATAGTAAGTACTCTTTGCTTGACTGATCCATGTGCCAATACTAATATTAAGACTGTCCTGAGCTAACAGTAGTTTTATGTTCTTGAAAGTGCAGAAGAGAAGCTGTTGAGCAACTTGTCAAAGTTTGTAGTGATAATATGGGTGTTTGTTGTGCTTATATTAACCTCAAGCTATACTGCAACTTTGGCTTCCATGTTAACAATTCAACGGATTCAGTTGAACTCAAGAGATGACTATGTAGGTTATCATTCTTTTGGCTTTCTCCCAAACGCAACTAGCAACTTAAATTATGAAAACCCCATTCGAAAGCCATACCAGTCTGCAGAAGAATATGCCACTGCTTTAACAAAGGGAAGTAAGAATGGTGGTGTGTCAGCCATTATCGATGAAATACCATACATTAAAGTATTCCTTTCCAATTACCCTGCTGGTTATACCATGATTAAACACAGATCTGGATCTGAAACAGGCGGTTTTGGCTTCGTAAGTATCCTTCCAAAAGACCCTCCCCCCACTATTGAATAAATTTTACTTACAAACATTAAACAACATTATTCACTATGACTTTTCTAATTTGCAACAATATATGTTGATATTGTCTTGTAATATATGTTAACTTGTAGGCTTTCCCTAAAGGTTCCCCTCTGGTACAAGACATATCAAGTGCAATTTCGAAGCTAAGAGAGGAAGGAAAGCTGCAAATGATGGAAAATGTCTGGTTTAACAGTCAGTCAAGTTTTACTACTGCCGAGGACTCTACAACAAGTAATCCCAGCAGTCTAAATCTTCATAGCTTTGGTGGTTTGTTTCTTGTTACTGGGGTATCTTCAGTTTCAGCTCTACTCATTTTCCTATTTCAAAACCGTCAATCCATGACAATTAACTTCAAATTCTACTTAAAATTCAAACTAGACTCTATAAAAGGGTACTTCAGTAAGTCTTGATAAAATTTAGGTTCATCACCTAAATTTTATCATCAGATTCCTGTGTAGTAATTGTAATTAAGTTTTGACAGTTTTGATGCTTAAGCACTAAGCACTTTGAACTGTTATAATTCATGATAGCAGGAACATGTAAACGATGTAAATCATCTTAGCCTTGTACAGAATTATATACCTAGGGTTCTTCAAGTAAGATGATATATGGTTGATGGTAAAAATATGAACGAATTTTCAAGACACATGCTCGTGTTTATAATAAAAGGTCTCTTCTAGTATCTTATAAATCGGAAAAAGTATCATTTTTCCCTTGAACATGTAGCGTTTGGACGTTTTGCTATTGAACTTCAACTTTGGACATTTTGCCTACTAAACTTTAATTTTGGGGACTATTTGCCCACTCAGCCTAATAGCACCGTCAAGCTACTGACGTGACAATGCCATGTGGCACAAAAATGCCATATTGTATTGCCACGTTCGTGATTTTGTCTAACATGGCAATGTCACGTGGGTTGAGTTGGTTTGACATGACAATGCCACGTCAGCGTCTTGACGGTGTCGTTAGCCTGAGAGGGCGAAACGTCCCAAAATTGAAGTTCAAGGAATAAGACGTCCAAAATCGAAATTTAGGGGACAAAACGTCCAAACGCTATAAGTTCAAGGAGAAAAAATGGTATTAAGTCCTTATAAATCTTACCAATATCTCAAGTAACATTGTATTTCATATTTAAATTGAAATTTTAAGTTTCTAAAATTGTCTTTGTTATTGTTAAACTCTTGTAAACATTAGTATACATACATATAATTTTTGTAAAATCAAAATATTTTTTAAAGCACTGCCTATTGGATTGAATGAAATGAATATGATGCTTGGATTGAATGAAATGAATATAAATAAGAATCGAGAGATTTCTCGTTTCTAATCTAATTCTGCTCAATTTCTGAATTAGTCGAAACCTAATATGATTATTATATACAGAAAATTATTTAAGAAGGTAATGTATGAGAAGAAGGTTTTAATAATCTTTCTAGAACAATAGTAGTTTTGTGGCAAAAAAAGAAAAGAACAATATAAGTTTATTTTCGAGAAGAAATAATAGTAGTTGATTGTGTGAATTGGGTGGTAAGAGTAGCAAAATTGCCAATTTCCCTAATAAAAATGTCAAAAGCCCAAAGTAGAGATTATGCTTTATTAGGCCTAAATCTCACAGCTCAAATCCAATTAAAAGAGGGACAAAACAATTGGTCTTGAAGTTGCAAATAACTATTTGGCCCAAGAAAGGTTGCAAATAAACCAGAATGAATTAGGCCGAATGCCCGAAAGGAAAATTAGAAACGCCGTCGTTTGAAAGAATGGTTTCAATTATCGAAACAGACGTCGTCACCATGGATGAGTTCCTTTCCTAAAACAAGAGTAACAAATTTCGCAAAATTCATCAAATCTTAACCCTCTTTCTGATTCCGACCATTATTCTTATGCTTAAGCTTCAACCGTTAAACCACTGAGTTAAGCTAATCAGATTCTTCTTCGCCTTTTGCCTCTGAGGAAGATAAACACAGCGGAATCAACATGTTCTACAGAGGGTAAGATTTTACTTCTTCTTTTCTTTTTCTGAATTATTATTTCTATCGTCTAAATTTATTATATCTTTCTGATCCATATCTATGCCTTTTCCTTTCTGGGTTTTGTTTATTAAGCCTGTTTTTGAAAGAGTTTTATTGTAGGGATTGATGTATTTTTCTGTTTGGGGGTTTTTTTTTTCTTTGTTATCTTCCTCATGAATTATCATTTGGGGCTAAGAGGCTAGAGCTCATTATTTTAGAATGCTTTCTGAATCTCGATTTTGTTTGAGGTAAAAGAAGGATGTGGAATGGGAAAATATGGGTTTATAGCTCTAATGTGTTAGTGGATAGAATCTTTGAATCTCCTGACTATTTGAGTTTGTCCACTTTTCTGCTTATTATGTATAGCATCATCAGTCAATTAGTTTACAATTTTATCATATCCTTCCCACCTGTTCTAGTTTATTATTAAGTTGTATATGTTTTGCTAGCTGTGAATGTAAAATTGACTTATTGAAGTGTGTTTAATACATTGTTCATTTACCTGGAACTTTTAAGACACAATTGGCTCCTTCATCCTTGCATTGCTGTTTTTATTAATTTTTCAATTGACAATGTTAAAGAAGTAGTTGATATCTGTTTAATGTATTGATTAGTCTCATCTGTTTTTGATTTTTCAAAACTGAAGTAAATATGTTGACAGTGCTGATGGGCGTGAAATGAAGCGTCAGCGGTTAATCGATCAAGGCCCTTCATTCTATGGTACATCTCCAGGTTCAAGCTTTATGTATAATGCTCCTCCTCCTCCTGCTCCTCCTCCTTACTCTTATGTTAGCCAACCTCCACCATTCCCTGTTGTTCGACTTCGTGGTCTTCCCTTTGATTGCACGGAGGCTGATGTATCTGCATTTTTTCGTGGTCTGGACATAGTTGATGTCCTTTTTGTCCACAAGTATGGCAAGTTCACTGGTGAAGCATTCTGCGTTTTAGGTTATCCTCTTCAGGTTGATTTTGCTCTTCAAAGGAATAGGCAAAATATGGGTAGGAGATATGTAGAGGTTTTCAGAAGCCAGAGACAGGAATATTATAAGGCAATATCTCATGAAGTGGCTGATGCTCGTGGTGGTTCACCTCGCGTAAGTGTTCCTAGAGCAAAATCTCATGACGAAGCAAAGGACTCAGCTGAACACACAGGTATATTGAGATTGAGGGGGTTGCCATTCTCTGCGGGGAAGGAAGATATAATAGAGTTCTTTAGTGAGTTTGGGCTATCAGAAGATGATATTCACATAATACTGAACGCGGATGGGAGGGCAAGTGGCGAAGCATATGTGGAGTTTAGAAGTGCAGAAGACTCTAAAGCCGCAATGGTCAAGGATCGAAAGGTACTTGGGAGTCGTTACATTGAGTTGTTCCCCTCCACTCCTGATGAGATGGATGATGCAATTTCAAGAGGACGGTGACTATGCTGACAATTTCTTTGTTTTTATTTGCTACTCTAAACCTTCTATGATTAGTGATTACTTAAGTTGGATTCCTTTCTAGCTGGTAGTAGTTTTCTTGAGTCAATAGTAAGATACTCTTATGTGCTTTATCTGAGAGTTGGTTGTTATATGTCTTTTATGGGTTAAATACAATGCTATGGTCCTTTTTAGGCTTTTATTATCACAATAGTAAGATAGTCTTCTTATGTGTTTTCATCTGAGAGTTGGTTGTTATGTGTCTTTTATTGGTTAAAAGCAAAAATGTTATGATTTATTTTAGGCTTTTATGTGCTGTCTACTCATATATTTTGGCTTGACAAACTAGGTTACTAGTTACTAGTGTAATTTCCTCCGGAAGTATCAGGCAATTAGATATGGTTTGCTTTTGCTATGCTAGGTGTAGATTTAGCATCTATCCTCTTGGCATAACATATTAACATGTGCCATTTTATACACTTTTTCGAATTGTTTAGATTTTCTTATGGCAAAATAGTGTTTTTTTTTGTTTCTTTCACATGTTTGGAAGACCTCGCTCTTTTATTTTTCCTTGATTTGATGTTTTTCTTAAACAAGAGCACTGATCTTTGTATTCCTCCCAAAAGCGATACGTGCTCAATTGTTAAGCATGGTTGGAAGAGAGAGCATCTATATTCAAATAAATGTTGCATTGTTCCCAATGAGTATATAAGGCACTTCATTCATCTTTTTTATCTGAATAGTCAGTAGTTATTCAATTTGTATGGACATCAAAGCTGCAAGGACCCTCAAAGAACTAAAGTGTGTCCATTAAGTAGAATTCCAGGGCAGATTCTTGTAAACAGAGTCTAGATCTAACTGGAGTTGATTTAGAAATCATGACATATGTGCACTGCAATAAGGATTGATAAATGTGGATATTGACATCAGGACTATTTTCTAATGTGTTTATATAAGTGAACTTTAATATGTTCTAGGTTTATCTAGTCGACTTGTTTACTGTCTTGTACATGTAATTTTCTGCACAAAGAAGTTATGCAGTCTGAAGTATATGCTTTGCTTTACCTGATCAAATTAGTTTTATAGTAATAGACCTGCACTTTCTAAGGAAGACAGGTAATGTAAAGCTTCTGTTTTGTTTTCTGAAGCTTAAATTGGTCAAATATTACAAAGTTATAATTTATACATTTTTAGCAGGCAAATCTTCATTTCAAGGGCAAAATGAATACACTCCAAGTTGGCTTCTGAAATGTTCTGTACTTCTGTCGAAGTTTGAGCTGTGCTCAAACCCAAGTAAGTTTATATTGTGATTGAGCTTTCCTGATGTTGAGTTTGTTGCATGAGTTTCAGCACCCTAGTTCTTGGTATGCAAAAATAGATATAATAGCCATCGAAAACGTGACTCGGTTTTCATGGCCTTGAAACTTTGTTTATATCATCTGTGAATCTCTTGATGCAGTGGGTATTTGGTATCCTTAATTGCAGTGTCATCAAGGTACAAATCCCATCAATTTGAGGCAATTGTTTTGGTGAAATTTTTGAAGGTAGTTGGAAACTAGGAATACTAAATTGATGTACTTTTATAGATATTCATTTAAGTGCCTATTGAGAAACTCAAGGCTATAGTAACTTCCACCATCATTACTCAAGTTCTAAATCCTTGTGCTGCATTCATGTGCTGCATTCTTGAGAGGGAGCCATGGCTAAATAAAATACATATATTTTCCAGGCTTTTCTAAGGGCCGGGATTTGTGCTCAATATATCAAAGTTTTGGCAGGTGAAAAATGGATTCTCTTATAAACTCTTTTCTAGGATTTTGTTACAAATTGAATCGAATTTAGTTTGTGGAAACATAAAGAGAGCCATACAAGGGGAAACAAATGGAATTTGGAAGGCAACTTTTGACTCTTGTTTCTTGGTGCTCTGTTCTTGTAGAAAGATATGCATGTTCAACCCCATTTTAGGATAGTGCTAACTGATAGCCGTCTGCATCTTCTTTGACCAACTTACCATGGAAAGGTAAAAATCTAATGATATCAACTTTCTTTAAGCTTTGAAATCATGGGTTGTACCAACAATTAGATAGTTCAAGTTGTTCGATACTTGTTTTCGAATTCAAGACTTGTGAATGGAGAAAACTAGTATTATCGAAAGTCATTTACCTCCTAATGGATCTATGATTAGTTGTTCTAACTCGAATATGATTAGTCGTAAACTGTTAAACGAATATCCATACTTTATCCAAACTTTTAAAATGAATCAATCTCGTACTATAAAACTTGAAAAAACCCTTGGAGAAAAAAAAGGGCTTGAGACCAAGACTGAAAATTTAGATCTTATGTTTATCCATGACCCCCCAAACTCAAACCAATAATTTAAATTTGCAATAAAGAAAAAAAAAAAAGGAAACCAATGATAATTTGTTTATTATTGAAGCATGGCATGATGTTGTCAAATAGTTGGATAAGTGAGCCACGTGTACAAATAGTGAAACCAAAATTTAGGATCCCCTGAAAAACTAGCTGTTTATTAAACAAAACGATAAAATGACTAGTAAGAAAATGATTCAAATCGAGGCAAAATGAAATGAATTTAAAAATGTCTGACCAAACCAGGTGAAGTGAAGCTAAGATTTAGGGCTTAGAGACAAAAATAAGAGTTCTTTCCCAACACCCTTTGTTTTGTTTCTTCTTTCTCTCAATTTTTCAATTTCAAACTCTTAGACTTTATTTTATTTAATCTAAAAAGGTGACCAAATAATTGTATGACTCTTTATAAATAAATTATGTAAAAAAATTTCATGAGAGAATCTTAACTATAATTAACCGTCCATTGAGCAACATTTGGCTCTGCTCGTCTGGCCATGTTATTCCTAGCTTGCTTTTTAGTTTGTGATTCTTCAAACAATGCTCAATGCATGCATCAAATTTTCAAATAGTTCTTAATTTGCCTCTTTTTCTCTCAAGTTCCACGGCCAATCCAATCCATTGGGGGCACATTCTTTCCCATTTCTTTTATTTGTAAATTGTTTTATATATACAAATTATTCGAATATCTAATTGTTGTATTCAGCCTTGAATACTATTAAGTCGAGTTCCATCGAATCCCATATCGGAAGATCTCTCACAACTTTAATTTTCTTCATTTTGTAAAGTTTGAGTCACAAATCTTTACTTAAAAGACATCAAACTCTTGCTACTTGCATCCAATAATATATGTTGGTAATTTATAATCAAATTAAACTCATTACATTTGTGGCAAAAAAAAAACTTATTACATTTTCCAAAATTTGAATTAAAAATCTCACCACTTTAGATTAATATAAAATAGGGGGTATTCAACAATTCAATCAAAGGCTTTTTCACTGCAGGCACATTGACTTGATTCTATTATTATATATATCATATCATATATCACTATGCATTACTTATCTTTTTGTAAATGGTGAATTTTTAGTTTCAAAATTTAATAGTTTATTGGGATCGATTCTTTCGAGCAAAACAAAATATCCGAAAAATATAAGATAAAACTTCTTGGATGATTAAACAATTTATCATATTGGTTTTCTCTAACAATTTCTTTCAGAAATATTAAGAGGATATGATCGAGGATGACATAATTAAGAAGCACCATTTAGAAGAAAAAAAAACCTCTAAATTACATAAGTATCGATAATGAAAGATACCTAATTAAAAAAGAAAAAACTATTGGTTGTGGTACCCAAATTATTCCTATTGATAAAACTTAGTAAAACCAAATCCCTAGGATATTCACAAATTAATTTGAAAAAAGAGAAAAAGCCCCAATTCTCCCTCTTTTCTTTCTCTAGGTACTACTGCTTAGGGCAGCGGTCAGACCCTGCCCAAAATTTTTCCCAATCAAAATATAACAACCCCAAACATTCATAAGTTTGTAAAAAAATCTCTCCTCCCTCCTCTGTCTCCTCTCTAGGGTTTTTTTTATTACCATTTCACATTCCAAAACCTGGGTTTCTTCAATCTACTCTGCTTCTTCCTACCAAGTCTACTCCTTAAGCAATCGTTTCACTACAAAAATCAAAGTCTTGGGTTTTTATCCCTTTTTCACCAATGATTTTCCTCAGTTTGAACTTTGCTTTGATCTGATATTATTGTTATTATTCCTCTGTATCATCTTTCAAGTACTCTCCATTTTTGGTTTTTCCCAAGTGGGTATATTTTTGGTCATATACGAACATGAAAAGTTTAAGCTTCTAAAGTGGGATTGGTTCACTTGAGCTTTTATCTTACTACTTTTCAGTCAAATTTAATAGCTTAGCTTTAAAGTACTTCACTGGGGTTTTTTTCTTTGGCAGTTTTTTCCCTCTCTGCCTTATTAGTTAGTTTAGTTTCCTCTGCAAAAACTTGGTAAAAGGGTTCCAACTTGTTTCCCCTGCCATTTTTTCAGTACTTCAAATAAAAAAACTACTGTTCTTTAACTATTCAACCCAGTACTTTATAGATTCTTTCAATATGGCACCACCCAACAGCAGAAGCAGCAAAAGAACAGCAAGAAAAGCAAGCAAACCCAGAAGAACAGAACACAAGAAGAAGAAGCTTGTAATAAAGTCCAAGAGGAAGAATATTCAAAAGACAGCTGTTTCGTCATCAGTTTTGGAAGATTTGCCTTCAAACACTTCAACAATAAGTTCAGACAATGTTTCAAAGATCGATGATGATGAAAATAACATGATTTCTGCAGCAGCAAGTAGTAATAGTCCATGTTCAACACCAAAAGCTCAAAGATTTCGAATACCGAAGATCGAAACATGCCCACCAGCACCAAAGAAGCAAAGGGTTGATCTTTCCAATTGCTCATTGCATAGAACTCCCATTGCTTTTTTTGCTCCTCCAGATTTAGAGCTCTTCTTCTTCTTTGCCCTTAGAGACATCTCAGTCTGATGATGAAGATTATGATGATCATGATCATGATAAGTACTGCTATATATATATATAGCTTCTTTTTTTTTTTTTTACATGTTAATCTAAATGATAATTTAACAGTTTAAGAAGTGTGTGCTGATTTGATTTTGTTCAGTTTATTAATTAGTTTGATATTTTGATAGGTATAGTAGTGTGAGAAGTTAAGACTTTTTTTTTTTTGAGTGAGTGATTTAGGAAGAAGAAGAAGTTTGGTAGCTATACTTTTTTGGGGGGCTAATGTTATTAGTTGGGTTTTCAAATTTGTAGGGTATACTAATCACTAAATTTAGCTGGGGCTCTCCAACTAAATTTAGCTTTAATTCCCACTTTTTTTTTCTATATATTTTAAATGTATTGCTGACTTTTGAATGTATTGCTGACTTTTGAAGTTTGGAAGAGTGCAATATTGTAATATGTATGGGGTGCAATTTCATGTTTGTAAGTGTGATTTTTTTTTTTTGTTAAATGTTTTTAAGTCAACCTGAGAAAGTGAAAGAATAGATACTTCTTCCCCCTGCGTGTGCAACTTGTTTTTCTTTCTTGTTAATATGATAGGCCTAAGAGATTAGAACAAAGATTTATCACAAATTTCTTATCAATAAACTTGCAAATGGGTTGATTTGATATGTGTGTGGTACTAGCATCTTGCATGATGCGGTGTATATTCCTCTCATTTAGGTCGGACACGACTTGAGTCTAAATTAATCGAAATTTAATGTGACTAATGAATACTAAAAGATTCGTATAACAAAAAAAATTATGATACAATGTATATAACTATATACTAATAATTAAGGCAAAGATTACTTGATTTGATGAAAAAATATTCTTGATTTTCTATGTTGTACCTCCCACTCCACACCAACAACCAATTATATATGGAAGCATCATTTATTTTATTGTGTAAGAAAGAAAATATTATAACTATATATAGTATATTAGACTTGATTAATGGCTAAATTGGTGAAATTTGAGGGTCCCCCACTTCCACCCCCCATTTGATTGTGATGTAAAAACAATAGAAAAGACTTCTACAAAAGGTCTCTCAACACACTCTCCATATTCTACTTTTGGAGTGAAGGCTGTGGGTATTAAAAATCTTTTGATCAAGTTTTTAAGTTTTCCCATTTCCAGTTTGCTAACTACAGTTCAAAATTCTCTCGGTATTATGAGTATAAGACAACAACTTTTAAGTGTGGAAGTAGCAAAATTTTCTTATAGATAGATAGAAAAAGAAAGTATTTTGGCTTGAGGTGGTTGATTAAAAAAACTTTGTAAGGTTGAGATCATGGTGTCAGATTGTGGGTGTCTGGGTGTCTGAGCTGAGCCTAGCATTGTTAAGAGAATCCAATGAAGAGACTCGTGCGGGTTGTGATCATTCTTACAATACAGAATCTCAAGAAAAATAAATTTATTCACTTCTCATTTTTCCTTTTTTTTTTTTTCTAAAGTGTATGTATATACTCTTTATACACTCTTTATATACTTTATAATTATAATGATAGGGTGAAATCTATCAATTGGGCACTCTTCTTGACTGTCCATGATGAACTCCCCACTTCAATTATTTATTTCCATCATTTTTCTTTTTATTGCATGCTTCTTCTCTTATCATATATTGCTTCATTAGATTTGGCTTCTTCAAGTATTGATTAGAATATTATATGGAACTTTTATTGAATCATAGCAAATTATAATAATAAAGCTAATAATAATTTGGTTCACTTGAAGCCATGATCTCTACAACTCATCAGAGAGAAATAATAGTAATGATCTTTGTTAAGTTATGATTCAAACATATTTTCTTCCTATTCATTTGCTAGATAAGAACAAAACATAAATGATTTGAGTCAAAAATTACTCTGTTAATTAACTTACTTTCCTGGTTAGATATAGATAGCTCTAACATGTAATTAACTCAAGGAAAAAGTAAAGGTAATTGATCTGTGTTTCATATCATATATATTTGATAAAGTAAAATGGTTTAATTTTTTATTAAATTATTATTACTAGCTAGTAGTTTTTATGTTGATCTGATTCCCTCTTAAGTCATCTTATATTTAAAGAGTAATTAATCAATCATGCTATTAATATTGTGAAGAAAAAAGACTAATATTCATGCAAAACCATGGATGAGTTTAAATGTTTGATTAATCACAAATTACCTACCTCTGCAATTATTTTCCATGGAATGTCAAACATTTATGTTACTATATTTTTGTTTTTAAATTTGTAGTCAAGGTCATCATATTGTCTCAACAAATGACAAATGTTACTATTTAGGAGCCTAATTCAACCCTTAAAATATTATTAGATGGGAGATTATAATTTGTGAACAAACACTCCTTTTTCTTTCACCCTGTTTTCTTTCTGATGCTTGATATGACAATCTTGAAATCTGATGATAGTGTGTTCCATATGTTAAAATATAATTAACCCAATTCTTATTTTGTTGATGAAAAAATGATGACATAATTAAACTGTTAAATTATCAGCTGCAAGTCAATATCAAAGTCACAGCCAAAATTAACCTTTTTTTTATGGACAAAGTGATGGATGTTTCACCATAGGCATATGTGTTGAGCTATAGGAGTGCAAAAAATATCACAGCCTTGATGAAATATGAATGATGAAAACTTGCAAAAAGAGAGATAAGTGGGCAAAACAAAGCCTTTAATTAGCTTTGAATGTCTTCTCCATGTTGGGAACTTTTGGAAATTAATAATTGTTAGTGGCAGGGGCAGAAGAATATATATAAACATGTATATATCTGCATGTATATATATGATGAAAGGATGGTTTCATTACATATTCATGTCCCTCATTCTTTCAATCATGAAATCACTTTTCCTTAGATAAATCCCCTTATCTCTCTGCTTTGTGGTCCCTTGTTTGCTTGTTATGACTCTTCCTATATATATGATCATCATTCATCAATATAATCCATAGCCATATA
>AWWV01010103.1:0-11407 GCA_001974805.1 Corchorus capsularis | reverse complement strand
TGCTTCATGCTATATGGCTATGGATTATATTGATGAATGTTGGCTATGTATGTATGTATGTGTATGGTCATGTCATGGACTCATGCATGTATACATACAATCTCATGTATAATACTATATAGTAACCATGAAAGTTGACCCAAGGTATTCATATTTTATCATCAAGAAAAAAAAATTAACTTTTATAATAATTACAGAAAACTATGAGGATTCCTTTAGAATTTGGGATTGGAAGTGGTAAAAAAAGTATTGTGAAAGTTGAAATATACTATATATTTGGCTAAAAAATTGGTAACATTCTGAAAGTTAAAACAATTTTTTACAGCCAGTTCGAGACCGAAATAGATTCAAGTTAATCCGTGAAAGGTTTATCTATTTATTTATTTATACCATATATGGATGATCACACATTTTATTTATAATTTCAATAAATCTAAAATTATTGATTATTAATATAAATCGTACGTGTGTAATTAGAGAAAAAGAGAACAAATGGGGCATTGGAATGAGGGAATGATTACATATAAAAAAATTAATATATATGAAGTTAATTAGTAGAATTTTTTGAAGAAATTAAATGAAATGAATTAAATAAGAAGTGCATATGGATTGATGTCTTACTCTTTCTCTTCTCTCCTAAAGTGGAAGGAGAGTTCCTTTTTGAATTCCAATGATGAATTTATCTTAATTATCAATCCACAGACTTTATTTGATTGATTATTACAAAGTGAATTTGTTTAACATCAGCTTTGTCCAACTTTTCTAGAATCCGAGGTTGCCCCAAGCCCAACAACTTCATTCACACCAACCAAATGACTACTACTCGTGAACTTTCTCAAAACGAAAATTACTACTTATGGGTAAATATTAAATTAGAACTCAAAGTTGGAGAAAGTTTTCATTTTGAGTTTAATTCTTTAAATAGAATCTAATTAGGGTTAAAAGTTTGGATATTCAACCAAATTAGCCATTTTTCTTACGGAACTTATGCGTGTAGTACACAAACCGTTAAGTGCTACGTGGCTCTTTTGATGTTGTAACGATGCGTGCACGACACGTAAGGATCCCCTCAGAAAAATACCTAAGTTGATTGATGACAATACAAACTTTTTGGGCTTAATTTGATTCAATTTAAATAATTAATCTTGCACTTTTTGTGCCAAAAAAAAAAGAATTAAACTAGTTTACACGTTAACTTCTAATTTCTCATATTCGCTTACTGCATGATTCATTAGTTTCGTTCTCTTCTTCATAAATCCTCCTCAATAACCCTAAAAATTAACTGTTAAAATGGATGGTTAAACCTAATATTGAACATTTTCATAGTAAGCCAGAAACAGAGATAAGTTTCCAACAACACAATCAAATCTCTTATTTATCTATACTAAAAATTTTAACATTGCACATACTTTCATCATGTATATGTGGGGTGAAGGCGGAGTTAACAGGGTATCCTAGGTGTTGATAAAAGGTAGGATTATATTATATCAAAAAAGTTTTTCACCAAAGAAATAAAAAAAAAGGTCCAAAATTAAACCATTTTACTGTGTTGAAATGGTGGGCCGAGCTTTTATGGAAACATTGCTTGCTTGCTTTTGTTTTGGGCCTTTTATGTTTAAAGGATCCTTAATGGGTACTTATTTAAAAGGTTAACTGTAAGTCTGTAACTAATACTAATCAAGCTGATTAATTAATCTATATCTATACTATATTAAAAAGTACGTTCAACTGTAAAACTTTGAATCACCTATTATACCCTTGTTTGTCAAATATATTTCTTAAATGCCACTGCTTAATTATTATAGTTTATTCTACAAAAAAACTCTATTTTTATTCAATTAAATCTAATATCTTTATAATTACTTTATTTTTACCATTTTACTATTTTTCAATAAAAATTTGGATATATCAAATTCTTTTAATATACAGTTTTATTCTACTAAAAACTCTATTTTCATTTAATTAAATTCAATATTTTATAATTATTTTATTTTTACTATCTTAATTTAAAAAGTTATTATGATTGACATCTTTACTATTTGATAGTTTATAATAATGTATCATGATTAAAATTTATTATTCTCTAACGTGCAATTATTTTATTTGACTTATAATTAATTTTTTGTTTGATAAATGTAACTCTTATTGTGGGTTTAAATTTGATGTTTTATTTTGTTAATATTTTTCTTTGTGTGAGATAATTTCTTATGTTACTGTGATTGTAAAACCCAATATATATACAAATAGGCTGGTCGGGTTGGATTTGGTTTAGGTCAGTTTCGAGTTAAGGAAATTTAGGATTATAAGGATTCAGTTAATTTTCAATTTCAGGTTGGGTTGGGTATGAATCACTCAAATGTCGGGTCATTTGGATTTTGGTCAATTTTGTTTCGAGTCTTTTTTCAGTTTTGGGTCATATGGTTCCAATAATTTCGGGTTTGAGTCCTCGATTTTTTAAGGATTTTGGTCAGGCCGTCAGGTCATTTCGGTTTCGGATTGAGTGGATTTTTTGGTCGACTCGAGTTGGATAAGGTTTGGTTTCATGCGATCGAGTCTAACCCATACTCGGGTGAAATTTTGTTAGCTCTAATAATAGATTTCTTTAAAACAGATTGGATCACGTGCAACGCACGTGAAAGTGAGGACTAGTTTAGTAAAATGTTAAAAAACATAACCCATTTCATCTCTTTTTCCCTTTATTTTTTTGCATGGAAATGATTGATGGAGAAGTGGAAGAGAAAAAGATGGGAAAAGCAATCTCTCAATTTATGATACTTTTTTTACTGTACATGTTCT
The DNA here is from genome assembly GCA_001974805.1 of Corchorus capsularis. NCBI lineage: Eukaryota > Viridiplantae > Streptophyta > Magnoliopsida > Malvales > Malvaceae > Corchorus > Corchorus capsularis. The sequence goes on along the minus strand of AWWV01010103.1, from coordinate 8,611 downwards.
CATAGTATTAATTTGAGAACATATATAGTTATGAATCCATGTCTAGCACGATCCTTGCCATGCAACTGTCATTTTTCAAAAAGAGACTTCAAAAGCCACAATGTTGATTGATCCTTTATCTTTTGCTTTTGCAACATTTTTTCCCCTTTCTGTTGATGAACCCAGAAATTGCTTTATCATTGATATATTATCTTACTCTATTATATCTTAAGTATAAGCATATTAATTATCAAATTATCAAAATGTTAATAAGTGTGAGGGATAATCGTTCAAGTCCAAAATCCGAATTTCGGAAAGAATAGGGTAAAATTAGAGGATAGGAGAGGACTACCTCATGGTAATTAAAGGGTTGGACTTGATGAGGTGGAAGGTACCCAGATTCGAAGTCCCAAGTTCATTATTTGAAAGAGTTAGGTAAAACTTATGGAATGGGAGAAGACTATCTGATGACTGATGGTGAAGACTTGGACTTGATTAGGTGGAAGGCACCCGTATTCAAGTCTCTACAAACCCTTATCAGACTATTTTAGTAGACACTATGTTAAATTTGAAAAATAAATGAAAGTCTAATAAATTCGTAAATCCCTCATTTACGGCTTGTATACTGTCCTTAAATGAAATAATCCACGTACCCTCATCCTAAACTTTATTATATAACAAAATAAAAAAGCAACTATAACTGCTAATCCCAGCAATGTATATTCTTCTTTTCTCAACAAGATAGTAGAAAAAGCCCTGTCATGGCAGAAGAGATTCTTTTCCATTCTAAAATGTGTCTATATATATCAATTGATTAATTGCAATCCTTCTATGCTCTGTACTTGAATTATTATTTTGGATAATGAGTTGGTAGCAATAGCAATGCACCGAAAAAAGAAAAGATTGTTATTACAACTTGGAATTTCATTTTCAGACCAAAGGGGGATTCTTCTGGAAAAAACATGTGCCAGCTTTTGTCTAACTTTGTTTAGGCCACTGTATTCCAAAGCAAAGCAAAGATAGTAGAAGCAAAAATAAAAGGGTTGGGTTGGGGGGCTCGCCCAGCCATAACCTGTCAAAACAAATGATTTACAAAAGCAATTGCTGACTGCACCAGGGATTCCCAGCACTTTAATAATACAAATAATCTCACAAAATGAAATCTTCTCATTACATATATATATATATATATATATATTATAACATCAAGTGGCCATGGATAGGCATTTTTTTTAATGCTTATCATTGTTGATTGAGTTAGTCATGTATAACATCATGTCAAATCAGACATATTTTTATGTTAAACATGGCCTTAATTATTCAAAGAGAAAGGTCAAGAAAGTTTAATTAAGAACACTTTTTGATCAGATTTTGATATATGTTGAAGATCATATCTTGGTAATGGCTTACTTTTAAGCATTGGACTGTAACAATTTCCATTAAGTTTTAGATTAAGATATATACTGATCTTATTGAAGAAAAAGTGGCTATACTAAGTGAATTGTGTATTCATCTTAAACTACGTACTATAAGTCTTGAGATGTTACAAATAGAATCCAAAGATATATGCATATATAAGATGTTAGGAAATTGGACATGGAAAAATTGCAACTTTTCATCCACCTTATCATTAGAAGCAAGTATTTGGTCATTGAATTAAGGATCAATGATCGCGGCTTAACTTTAAATTAGATGAGATTCAATATATATGACTACCGGATCAGAGGATTCGTAAAAGATAGTTTCTTCTGCTGACTATATACAATTCTAAAATTTTATGAGTACGGATTCTTGTAACAGAAATTTCCGTGATGGTCGATACAGTTACTTGATTTCTGGTAATGTTTGAGGAAATGGGAAGATTAGAATTATCTTTTGAACACAGGGATACATGCATCTTTATCATTAAATAAAAGGGTGATCAGCATTTGGATTTTGGACTTTATTTTGTACTATAAATAAATTAGTAGTAGAAAATTCTCTTTATTTATGCTAAAAGCCTCAAGAATCAAGATATACTCATCATCAATCTATACTGTATATACCATTTGGCTTAAAGAAGAAAGAAAGAATTGGATATTCATTATTCAAAGCTAACCAGCATTGAAAATTTTAATTTACACCCAAACAACTAGTAAGACATGTAAAGCATAGCACACGACCTCTTTTAATGCATAATATTCTCCTTCTTTCTCTTATCTCCATTTCTCAGCAAGAGAAAAGGAAAATACTTTCTCTTCTTTTCCTTCATTCTTATATATTCCTTCTTCATTTTTCTTTTTCTTTTGATCTTTCCCTTTTGTAAGACATACTAGATAAAGCATTAATTCATAATCTGCTTGGCATTGTTCCCCGATTAGGGCTGGTGTCTTCATAGCTAGTAATCTTTCAAGAATAATATGAAGAAAATGAGAATGAACTTTTTAAGATGAACAATATATTTATTTTTATAACTTTGGACCACAAATGCCCTTTGTTGAACAGATTCTGAACTCTAGGGAATAAAGTATAAATTTGTCTTGAAATCAAACATCCTATTCATCAAAAAAGTAATACATATATATGACAAGCAAGACAAAAACTACATAAAATATAAAAGCATGCAAGGAAGAGATGATCATATATATATGTACTGCGAAATATGACCTATATATTTAATTTAACAATATCTCTTAGAACTTTTAGATTAATTTCATTGTTTCAAGAAAAGGGTTTTTGTCAATTTTGACAACAAAATCCCACAACCGTGTGAAAATTTTCAGAATGGATTCTGTTTAATAACAAAATAATTTAATTGATCTGCATGCATGTACATATATATACAAAGTTTCATGCATATTCTGCTCTTTTGATCTTCCATGGCTGAGAGTTAAGGGAAAGGGAAAACTTTCTCTTCTTTTTCATTGCTGTGTATTTATATGCCTTCTCCTTTTGTTTTCTTTTTTTCTTTTTTCTTCTTCCATATAAGGAATACAAAGAGAATGTTCAATAAATCTGCTAAGTTTCGTACGTATTTATTCCCTATTACAGCTTTTTTATTTATCAAAGGGATAAAGCAGAATATGATCTTTAACAAATAGCCTTTTTTTTTTCAATTTATTTCTAACCAAAGCCATAGTATATCCATTCATTTTCATTAAAAAAAATACCATATTGTTTGATCTTCTGTGTATATTCTCTTCTTTTAATTTTTAAGCTTGTTTTAATTTGATTCCATTGCTTGAATAAGGGAAAGGAAACAACTTTCTCTTCTTTTCCTTCTGCTTGTTTCTTTCATTTTCCTTTATTAATTTCTTCCTCCTTTAATTGAAGCTATGTTGAAAGAAAAGCATTTGTTTCTGCTTGTCATTCCCCCTACTAGCTAGCTGTAGGTATCTTCACTAATATTCATTTTTGATCAGTTTTGAGGCTTTAAGATGACAGAAATTTTATGTTATAACCTTTTGGTCCACAAATGCCCTTTGTTGAACATTCTTTAGTGAGGGGAGATCATAAAGCTTGTAATATTAATTCCTTTCAAAACAATATATAGATATTTTTCTTAAAAAAAATATTGTAGATATTTAAAATATTGAATGAAAGGTGCAAAAGAGGCAATTAATTAATTAATTTACCGTATATTCATATCTCCCACCATGTCTTGTCTTCCATCAATATATATATCTAAGATACTAATCAATTTCCATTTTATAACTCAAGCATTATATATACATATTGACGTAGCGGAATGTGTTTAATTCAGAAATACACAGATAAGAGAAACCTCAGAAAAGATAAATTGAATAAAAATTATTGAATGATTGATTAACCTCAAATTTAGGGTTTACAACCTTTAAATAGTTTCAGGAAATAACGAAAATTAAATAAAAATAAAGAAAACCCAAAAATAGTCCAAATGTACCAAAATAACAAAAGCGATAAAAACTAAAACTCTCGACATAAAATTGTAATGGCCTTTTTAGGCTCTAAACAAAAACCTATTTACTGAAAGGTATCCGAAAAGGTATTATAATAGTCAAACCGACTTACGGTTTGAAAGTTACGACATTTTTAAGTTGACCCATCTGCAGGAACTTCAAACCCAAAATCCAAAACATTACACGCCTTTCGAACAGACTTTTGACGGTCCAAACAATCCATATGTAATATGTCTATCTCATCCGCATCACATGTAAATTTTTTAGCTTATATATAGTATATGTAGATTTAATTCATGTGGCACATCTTATACCAAACGAATCTAGAAATTAATGTACAATAAAAACCTTGGCTAATAATTATATAGTATTTTTTTATTAGTATATATACTATAGCTGTATATTCATCTTTTTTTCCTTGTAATTAAGCTACATCATTACATGAATTTTCTCAACCTCTTTCCATCTCCCGTATCATGATATATATGGGAGTCATATATATATATATATATATATATATATATTAATTTATCTTTCTTATAAGAGAAAACAATATAAAATATAACTTTATATTGTATATTATAACTTTCTTGGTTATAATGTATAAGGGCATCAGGAACAAAGAATTAGATCAAAAGAAAATGATCCCTTTGCTATATGATTCTTAGTCCTAAATGTAAAATATATTTATGCAGACCATTTTTAGCAAGGCAAGATTTTTGTCTGAAAAAGTAGGAAGAAACAAACTCATGCGAAGTATATCCAGAATCCTCCTACCTTAGAAATCAAGTTTTTAGTTCAAAAGCTTCATTTTGCTTACAATTTTTTGGATTGTCAAGATAAGAAAGGAAGACAGTACCAGTTCCTTGTATTCAATATTCTGTTCTTCTCTTGTTATTCCAACGTTTCTTAGTAAAACTTTTCTTTCCTTTCATGTATTCTTCCTTTAGTTAAATAAATTAAACCTTTTGCTTTCTTTTCTTTCTTTCTTTTTTTTTTTCCTTTGTTAATGTATGCAAGTACATTGGTACTGTTTATGTGTGTGTGAAACTATTGTAATTAAGGAAGAATCAATCCTAAGTCATTTGCATATCTTTATTAATCTAAGAGAAAGATGGCAATGCTCTTTATAATATCTGAAATTTATGTTGCTGCCCTTTGGTCCACAATTGAGACCCTTTATTCTCCTTGTTTGGACCAATTTTTTTTTCTGTGTGGGGATAACCCATGAGATCAGCTTCTCATTATAATACAAAACTTAATTAACAAATATATATAGGTTTTAATTTCTAAGATTCCTTGTCCGCAAAAAATTATTAAAAATTTTAGCGGGGCTTATCATTTATGCAGCAATATTCGACCTTTTTCTAATACTTGAGATCACTATAGCTCGAATTTAAATAACCTTATCACTTGAGTTAAGTTTATGAATTGTAAATATGAATCCTCCTCTTTGGTTGCTATGATCAAAATCAAATTGCACATACTACTCTAGCCTTGATATGAAAACATTCTTCGATATTAATAGTGCAGCTTAATTTGCCTGTCTAATTTTTTTTGGTTTCCCATCCAGTATCCAAAGCTTTAGTCTGACTAATCCGGATCTGACCCGGGTCATGTACCTAGATTTAGTGGGTAAGTCTACCAATAGAGACGGCTGCGTATACAAGGTCTCGAACTTGAGACCTATTTAAGCTTGGAACAAGCCGTTTAACATTTATCCAACTCCACAACTCCACATTGCTAATACTTACATCGATCCAATTTGTCTGTCTAATTAAGATACTTATATTGAGTAAGACCCATATGAATTGGGGATTAAGATCAATCAAATTTAATTATTTCAATAAAAAATTTTGTATCACTATATATTTTGGTACTCGAATAGTGGTTAAATACAGCACCAAACAAACAATCTCAAAATAAGTTAAATAACCAAAAATTTTAGAAGAGTTGCAGTCCAATCCTCCATTGGATAATCTTCAACTATTCTTCAACTTCTCTTTGAAGCCCAACATTGACTGGACCAACTAACAAATTAAGGCCCAAACCCAATCAATCCAGTCATTTGTAAAAGGTCAGCTGAGTTCTATTATTTTTTTTAAAGTGATAAATGCATGCCCAACAAGTTTCAGGCCTAGGCCTAAGCTTCATGTTTAGAATGAGAAAACAATTTCATGAGTTGGAATCTTATATTTGATGAAGGGTTGCCTTTGATTTTTCAGCTTTGCCTAAGGATTTGAAAATAACCAGGATGAAAGTGATGGAGCCAAATGTTGCCAATCAAGAGTAAGAGGTCTATTATAATAATATATATGTATATATAAATAATTAAAATAATAGTATTAAACAATTTTGGGTTGTATTATTTAATTAGTATTAGGTAAAGAAAAGATTCAAGTTTGTTCAAATTTCCCTTAAAAATTTTAAATTATTTGATGTTTCCATCATAGTTGCGGTTTCATTCATCCCAAGCCCAATTGGCCAATTCAGTGTAACAAGCCCACAAATCTAGTATATACCTTGATCTTGATGTATACATATTGAAATTAATTAAATAAATCAATCAATACCTTTATACATACAAACAAATTAGGTTCTTTGGTCCATAGTGAAGTTACCCAATATAAAAGTTGAATAATCAAACAAATATACAAAACAAAACCTAGCTAAGAATGAAAAGGCAACTATTATTTTATGAAATAAAATTAAATTAACAAAGGTGATCCAATCCACCTTCATGGACTTCCAGTAAGTTGCCATTGGATTAATAATTATACTAATAATTTTCTTTTTTTAAAAGAGAGATTTGTACTAGGAAAGAATATGAGTACATTGAATTACCTTTTTTTCCCTCTCTTTTGATTAGAGCAATCCATCTGTCCCGTAATTAATAAATATTTCTCTCCTTTTTTTTTTTTGTGGTATAACTATATATACAAGTACAATTTCGTTTTTCTTGTGAGAAGGTCGAAATGGATTGTTCCTTGGGTTGGGTATGATTAAAATTATTTTATTATAGTTTGAGTTAGCACTTAAATATATGATTAATTTCTTCAATTAGCTTTTGAGAAGTATAATTAGTAGGAGTAATTCTTTTGTCGGCTCAAATTTGGATTTCTAGATAAGGAATTAGTTATAATATCAGCAAATGGATCTAACTATCAACGATCAGTTGTACTAACAAGTGACTCGATAAACAGTCTCTTGAGTTCAAGTACTCTTGAAAAAAAAATCATTATTAATGAAGGTTTATCCCATAGTGAGTTGACCCAATTTAAACAAGATTAATTTGTAAATATTAAAGAAAAAAAAATTCAACTATTAGTTGAGATGGTTTGCAAATTTTACTTAACAATATTTATTGATAGAATTTTAATATTTAATTTTTTGGGAAAATTTCAAAAAATGTGGCATATCATAAATTTTTATTATTTGGTAATTTGGTAGTATGCAAACCAATAATCACTAAGAAGGAAGTGATACTTTACAAAAAAATATGTAAAAAGGATAGTGTGTATTTACCCATTTAACCTTACTAAAATAAAAGGAAAACTAAACTGAATTGTTAAATATCGTCTTCCTTTTTACACTTTTGTCCTTTGTTTATATTTACTTCATTTTCTTCAAACTTTCTAACTTTAAATCCCCTAAAACATTCAAAACTAAAACATCAAATTTTCAAAACAATCTTGAAGAAAATCATGTCGGATTTAAATCATGACACAAGCAAAGGAGATTTACACTGCTGGGCGACATACCATGGCTCAGGCCGCCCTCCTGGGGCAGCGGGGCAGCACTAGCTTGTAAAATCCTTTCAAATTTCAATTTACTACTATGCTTTAATTTTTTTTACCAAAATGACAAAAAAAAACAACTTTGACAATGTGCAAAGATAAATTCAGTTTTATATTTGGGCCACAAAAAAATTTGATTGGCTGTGAAGTGGATACCCTCACCAAGAGGTAGAGCTCCCAATCTTTTCCCGGTTGGGTGAAAACAATTATTCCGGGGAGATATTATATAGGGAGAATTCATGTTAGGTGTATTGAATTACAAAATAATCAATCAATGGTGGTATACAAAACAGTAATCAATATATGGTGTAATGGTTTTATTTATCTTTTTTAAGTGTAATGGACGAATTGTACGTAAAGACAGAATTATCCTTTTCCTTGCGATTCTCCTTTCTCTTCCGTATCTGTTTTATTTCATTGGCGATCAGCTTTCTTCCATCGCCGGTGAGCTATATCTAATTTGTAGCTCATTTCAACTCATAAAAATTCAGAAAAATCACAAAAAAATTCCATCCTTTTACCTCCTTTCTATAACCCTAATTAGTTTCCTTCAAAACAATCATTTAATTTGCTCCCTCAAAAATCAAAACATTCGAAACCCACAAAATCCCGATCTCTTCCATCCACCGTTGGATGATTTGGTTTTTTGTTATATGTTATTCTAAACCTTCTAGTTTCCATTTTCACTGTTCAGATCATCAAGAATATACCTTTAAAGCCTACGTTCATCTTTTTCCATGAGCTCCGGCATAACCGAAAAATCGAAAATCATCTTTTAGATTTTACTAATTCGTCGTCGCGCATCCTTCACCATCCTTTGCTGGTGTAAAAAGCAAAATATAAAATAGATAGAATATTCTATTACCATTCGACGGTGGCTCAGTGGCTTTTGAAAGTAAATTCCATTTTGTCACCTTT
>AWWV01010102.1:0-27722 GCA_001974805.1 Corchorus capsularis | reverse complement strand
TTCTTAATATCATCCTCCTTTTATTATTTTTTTAACTTTTAACTATTAAATCTCCATGGGTCCTAAACTTTGATCAGTTTTAAAACACTTGCGCTAACGTTTTAGCCATATTAGCATCTCTTCCCTTTTCTTAGAAAATTTCTTTTCATACTTTTTAATATATTTGAATATTTGGTGACTGATTATATAGAGGGTTAAGTATAGTATTGGAAATTTTGGAATGGCCTATTACAGTATTGGTGTGGCGGGTGTCAAGTTCAGAAACTTAAGTTTGTTACAGACATAAAAGATAGAATTGCGTTTCTACATTGTTTATCTCAAGGATATTTCTGACAATTATTGGAGTTTTTTTGTTACACTTGATGGGGATTAAAAAGTATTCTATTACACCAAATAAAGATGATTACACCAAATGGTGATTGTTTTTGTAAATACTACCAATCATTGATTATTTTAAACTTCAATACACCTAAGTGGCATTTTCCCTATTATATATATATATATAATATATATATATAACATAAAAATAATAAAAAAAATCGAAATCTACACGCCACGTGGCTTAATCTGTTTCTGTCGTTACTCTCATGAAGTGGTCCCCACTTTAGAGCCACGCGTTTCCCGTATTGTTGCCCGTCAAGTGCGTGTCACGTGGGTCCCTTCTTTCTATTTTATTTGTTGCCCATTTATTTTTCAAGCCCCCCCAAGCCCCAGCCAGCTCCCTAGATCCTTTGATAACGTCACCCCCCAATCTTCTATTCACATTACGTGCACTCTCTTTTTACCGGCAACTGGATCTTTACCGGTCTACTGTTCTTAGTCAGGTCAAGTAAATGCCTCTCAAGTCTCACCATAAAGGTCAAGGCCATTTCTTCCACGGGAAATTACATTTTGTATGTGCTTTTCCATTGTTTTCACTTTTCACGATCAAATCAAATTTGGTTTTTGCAAAGAAAATTTAGGGAAACAACTCATAAGATTAGGTTGATTCAAGTCAATTCAATTGTTGAAGTACATACCGGAAAGTTAATATGTATGTGGATTGGGTTTATTGGACATATTTATTAAGGATTTTGAAGCACAAAAACAGAGTTAATATATGGACCGATTATCTGATTGTGCAGATTTTGATTTATCAAACATTTCGGATCATTTAAGGTTGTTGAACAGGTAAATTCACTTGGTGATTTATGTGAGTTAACGCAGGAAAATCTTGATACGATTATACAATTCAGGGCCATTAGAATTTTAAGGATTTTTGAAGCACATACGAGGAAGTTAATATGTGTACAAATTTTAAATTGTACATATTTTCTGACTTGCTAGACATTTCATAAATATTTCAAAGTTATTGAATATGGGAATCAACCTGATGATCTATGTGAGTTAATTCAAGAATATCTTATTATAATTATAACAAGTTATATTAGCCCGCGCTGGCGCTACGGGCGTTCTTTATTTTAGAGTGGTACTTGATTAACTGATTGAATAAGGATATTAATATAATCAATTATATAAGGGCCAAGAATATTTTTTTTGTTCTAGAGTGGTGCTTGATTGATTAATTGATTGGATTATATAAGGTTGCAGTAAAAATGCAATTATTTAAATGGATTAGTTTTAATTATGTTTCTGCATAAATTTTTGTAAGCTAACTTTTTAGACATGCAAAATTAAGAAGGTCAAGAACATTTTTTTTGGTAAGTAATAGGAAGTGCAAAGAGATAATAAAATATGTTGTTAATTGTATAATACTACTCACATTGAACAAAGGGTGGTTTTAATTCAGAATGGTAAAAATATTGAACGGCTCATGTTGAAGGGATGTAGACGAAGAAAAAAGAGGAAAGAGATATGAAGGTGAAAACAGAGGGGAGTGATGGAAAGATTTGATTTTTGGCAAACTTGAAGATTGATCAGAACCGAGGTATCGAAAGGAAGCAACAACTGAGTTGGTGAGAGGAAAGAAGAAAACAGCGAGAGAAACATTAATTAAAAGTAATTAAGGGTTTAGGGTTTAGAAGCAATTAATTAAAAGCATTAAACATTAATTAAAAACAATTAAGGAAGGGAAATGTGTAATTACGAAAAAGAGTAGAAGGAAAAGGAATGAGGGAAACTCATAAAGGGCCTTTTTAGTCATTCAAAAAGTGTAATTACGAAAAAGGGTAGAAGGAAAAGGAATAGGGGAAACTCATAGAGGGGCTTTTTAGTCACCCGAAAAGTGTGAAAAGACAAAAAATGGCCAAAAGGAGACACCACATTAATCCTCAATTTGGCCTTTTAGTAAAGTAATTTCCTATGTAGTTAAAAATAATATATAGTATATATATGATTTAAAAATTATTGTAAGTTAAAACGGTGAATTCACCTAATGATTTGTGCAAGTTAATATAGAAAAATCCTTTTTATGATTACATGACCTAAGTTTACTGTAAGTTAAACCCTCATATAAACCACTCCTATGTTTTTTTTTTGGTAGAACCACTCTTATGTTTTAAGAAAATAGGTACAAGACTATAAGCATGAAATCAATTAAGGAAGAAAATGTTCTAATGCAATACTAGTATATCTAAACCGAAGGATTTGTTTCCCACTACTAAATAAAGAAAACCAACCATTATGAATTTTAGTTGAAGTTTGGTACACGTTTTGCATTAAAAAGATAGAATAATTTCTTGGTTGAAAATAGTATATATGATCTTACTATGCATGTTCTTTTTCCTCTTGTCAAATTTGAATCATTCTATAGTTGAATTCCTTATGTTCAATTAATTTGTTACGTAATTTATTTATTAGTACTATACATTTCGACTTATACCCAAAAGGAAATTCACATGATTACAAAAATGTCACTTTAAGAGATAAGGAATTTTTTTAAAAAAATACCACGTGAAATCATCCATCTATATACTTTTCACTTTTTCCTCTTATTCTCAAACCAAAAGGAATAAAAAAAAAAAGAAAAGAAAAAGAAGAAGCAAAAAGAGAGGCAAGGTTGGTTATTAGTTGAGTTGTAGAATCTTTAGATTTTTATTTAATCCAAAGGAACAAAAAAGAAAAGATAAAAAAGCCCACAAAGAAAAAAAAAAAAAAAGGGAAAATGTTCTTACAAGTTTGAAGCCGTCCACGTGTCGGTAGGAGCAGTAGGTAGATAAAACCTAGAATCGTAACAGTCGGTGACGCGATCAAAACTTAACTCTTTTTAAGTCTTTTTTTTTGGCCAAAAACTCTTTTAAGTCTTTGAGTTTAAATAGGCAAAGCTTTTTTCTTAAGTACTGTTTACTGAGAATTGCAGAGAAACTAGATTGACTCTCCCTCTCTTTATTTTTTTTGGTTGCTTTAAATTTTCTCTCTTTAAAGGAAAAATAGTCCCCAAAATCTAGGGTTTTTGTTTTTCTACTTCTCGGTTAACCGGTAAGTGTCTTTATCAATTTCCTTTTCTTGCTCTTCCTTTTTCTTTTGGTAATATTTTTCATTGGTTTCTTAAATTCTGACTGTTTTCTGTTGTTTCTTCTTCTTTCTTTCGGGTATCTTTTTTTTATGAGGAATTTTAATACGTTGTTGTTCTTCTCAGAATTTTTAGAATTTTGGGTCTTTATTTTGGTTTGAATTTCTCTTTCTGTTAGCTGAGTGTTTTTTTTTTAATTTATTTATTGAGGAATTAATTGGGGTTTGAAAGCTTTGAGCTTTGACTGTTGAATTTGATGAATTGAGATGATCTTTAGTTTTGGGATTTTTAGTTTTGTAGGACAAGACAGGGAAATTGGACTTTTATCAATGAATTTTACAATTATCAGTTCCATGCAGAACAGGAAGTGAAGAGTTTTCAGTTATTGTTAGAATCTATAGATATAAAGGCATATGCTTTATATGATGCCAAAAAAAGTTAGATTAGTACTTTATAACATCAGTTAACAATTCAGAGCTTAGGGGAGGCTTTAAAGAACCAAGGAAAGGAACTTTGAAAGGCTCAATGTTTTAATACTATGATACAAGAGGCTTAGGAAATTAACCAATTGTGGGATTTTTTTTTCAATGCCTGTGGTGGACAAAGTTTTGCTTTCATTTCTCTTTTCTAGAACATATTTTGTCTTACTCTGGGTGGAACCTTCAATTTCTACTTTTTGTGAAGATCTCTTTTTGAGCGAGTTCTCTGTTAGATGCGGTTTATAACTATGTTTACTTTGTTTTCAACATGTTATTTTAATGGCATTACATCAGAGAGTAATTGGAATTGTGTTTTTCCAAAAACAAGATACTCCAATTTTTGTATGGTTTGGTGTGTTTTATGTTGAGGTTGATTTGATGTGTGTCTAATGCCATGTTAAGTTGGTTTACTTAACTTGTTCAATAATTTCTGCATTTTCCCCTTGGGTTTGTAGCTGGGCCAAGAAGGGTTTTCTTTCATCTTTATTTATAGATTGTGGCATTTTCACTGTATAAAAGTAATTTATTATTTGGTCAGGAAGCATCATTCATTTGTATCTTTTATTCATAGAAAAAGACCCTTATGCAGTAGTATATTTATGGTTGAATTAAGTTGTTCTTCATTTTGTGGGGCAGAGAACAATAAATTGACTATCATTTTGAGGGTATTCGGAGGAATGCAGTCAAAGTCTGAAGGTAGGAGTCGATTAGAACCTGATCCTCATGGTGTTCCTGCAAATGCAGTTTATTCTGAACCTTGGTGGCGTAATATTGGCTATGGTGGCATCTCCGCAGGAGTGAGAGGAGGAAATGCATCAAACTCATCTTCAATGGAGTGCCCTAATGGTTCAGAGTCAAATGATGGGCAGTCACTGTCCAATGGTGGACTAAATGAAGATGATGATGGTAATAAAGAAACACAAACTACTGCAACATCCCGGTCAGGTACTCCACATCATTATTGTAGTAATATTTGTAGGTAGTATTTCTAGATGATGTTGCAGATGTAAATGACACAGTATCCATGAAACTTGCTGGTTGGTCATTTTGTTCATCAATTCATGTATCCCGAGACTGATCTTCAAAAATTTAGATGGATATTGCTCTAGATTCTGTTTTACTACTATATTGCGTAAAACCTTAGAAAGTGTCAGAATTTAACAGACAGAACTGACAAATCAATTAAGCATGCAGTAGTTTCCAGAAGCCATGAAAACAAGACATATAACCCATACCCTAATAGTTTATGCGGAAACTAGAAGTAATTATGGAAACCTAGTTTGACATTTGGTCTCTAATGACTGGTATAGGTAGATATGTTAAGCCTTGCCACTTATGACTTTCCATGCCCATAATGGAGCTTTAGGTGCTTAGCATGTTGGTCATTTACTGGCTCTTGTTCATTATGCATTTCATCTAGCATGTTGTTTGGATTGCTAATGGACTGTTCCCATGTGCATTTTTAGCTGGAAATGGTGGACAAGAACATCACAATATGCAGCATGTTCCATCTGCCATTCCTGCTATGCGTGACGAATGCCTCACACAGCCTCCCCAGCTTGAGCTTGTCGGTCATTCAATTGTAAGTGCCCCAGGCTCACGATTCTTTGATGTATACTGTTAGAGGTCTCATAATTACAGAACTTGCTTAGGAGGGATTCCTAGCTTTCTTCCAATCCTTTTGCAGGCATGTGCATCCAATCCTTATCAAGATCCATTTTATGGAGGAATGATGGCAGCTTATGGACATCAGCCTTTGGTATGGAAGTCATTTTTCCTTTAATATTTTATCTTCTGCATGAAATGATTCTCATGAGACATCAAAGTTATACTGATACTTTAAAAGATTGCAGTTTTACTGTTTTAGCTGTCGACTAAGTTAATTTGTGAGAACTAAAAAATGACTTATGCTGATGTCATTCCATTTGATAAAAGTTTGCAGTCTTAGTTGCACTTCAGATCATGGAAGGCATTGCTGTTTTTCTAAAGGATTAGGTCTTAAGTTTTCTTCTAACCAACTGTAATGCAGGTGCTATAAAATAAAAGTTTAAAAAGAAGAAAAGAAGAAAATCGGTGAAACTAAATGAGAACTATATTATGTTTGAAGTTGACAAGTATGCACTTGGAGACCCTATATTTGGTATTAATTTCTCTGCTCCTTCCATTAGATGGTTAGTTTTGCAAGAAAGTATTTGGAGGACTTATGGATGCTTACTAATTAGATACTTAGAAAATTGTGCTTTTGAAAATCAAATTCCTTTGTAATTCTTAATGTTTAGTAATGCGTTGGTCCACGATATAACAACTTTAAAATTTCCTTCCTGACTAAAAGTAGGAAAATTTGGTTTGTAAAACTGTAGGAATTGACTACCTAACAAAAAGTGCCTGGCATGTTTTTACATCCCCCCTCCCACAATTTTTTAATATCCGTGCAGTTAAAACATGGTATAATTACTGATATAGACATGGTTGCTCATGATCAGGGTTATCCTCCCTTTGTTGGAATGCCTCATGCAAGAATGGCATTGCCCATTGAGGTGGCACAAGAACCCGTTTATGTCAACGCTAAACAGTACCAGGGGATTTTGAGGCGAAGGCAGGCCCGTGCCAAAGCTGAACTTGAGAAGAAGGTTGTAAAATCCAGAAAGGTAAACTTAAAACTGCATATACTAGAGTTTGAGTGGTTAGGAACTTGTTCTTTTTATTTTGTGTGGTTTCGGTGTTGCTCCATATGTCATGACATCTATCATTGTAATAAGTCATCTGGTGTCCTACAGCCATATCTTCATGAATCTAGGCACCAGCATGCCATGCGTAGGGCAAGAGGTACCGGAGGACGTTTTGCAAAGAAAACAGATGGTGATATTTCAAAACATATGGCAGAAGAAAAGGGAGCTGGTTCAGGTCATACCCTATCATCTCATTCTCCAAGTTCATCTGGTTCTGAACCAGTGCCTGCCGACTCTGCTGAAACCTGGAACTCATCCCTCAGCCGGCAAGAGGCAAGAGTGTCCCAAGTGCATGACAAGCGTCATGTTAACGGTAGCAGCCATTATCAGAATCGAGGAGGTAGTATCTCCGCTAACCCATCACATAGGCCTCTTGCTATCCAGTGAATGGAGGACGCTCGCTCAAAGCTGAAGGGTTTAGGTCCAAACTGTTCTCATGATCACATCTTGGCAGTCCATTGTCAAGGCGGCAAATCATTCTTGGCTTTCCTCTTGTTCTTAGATTGTGGATGGTAGGGGAGAAGAGATTGCATGAGACTAGACATTATTTTGTCGGCTCACTGCTTTTACCATTTCCCCCAAGTTGCATTCTTGTACAGATAATGTTTAATAAACTCAGGGTTTTAGTTTGTGGGAAGAGTTCGTTCATAACAAGCGGATCGCACCCAGGTTTTCCTTTTAAGTTAAAAAGACTTCTTTTCACAAATCTGTACCTACTGAACTATGTAGATTGGATTAGTGGTGTTCTGAGGATTTGTGTGCTTTCGAAGCAGGGAAATGTAACAATCTTAGTTTATGTTGACGAATGGGAGGCAATTTCTGTAAGATAATTGCAGACGTAAAGCAAGCTAAAATAAAGTTATATCTTCCAATGAATACTGCAAATAAAGCACATTAAATATTTTAAAAGATATATAATATAGTTATAACTTCCAATGCCTTCACTGCCCTAAAGTTAGTGTGCTGTAAACTTAACCTATATTTAAAAAACAGACATTTGATAACCAACTGCCTTATTTTTTCAGTTGATATTACACTCATTTTTTTGACAAAATCCAATACAGGCACTGTAATCCATCTACCAAGCCTGACATGATCTATTACACGGTATCATTCTGATGTTGATCTGTTTCCTCAAAACTTAGGGTTTCATCATTCTGATCTGTTTCTTCAAAACTTAGAGTTTCCTCAGCAGGGGTTACTGTCTCGGCAGATGCCTTGCTTCCTTCATCTGAAAAATTGGTGCTATTTTCCGTGGCATTAACCACAGTCTGTTTCTCCATCATCCCGGACAGAGCCAAGCTTGGAGACCATTCAAGGACATCATCGATTATATTCGACATCCGCTTCTGATACCTGCAAGATTGTGATATGACTTCAGATGTAAGAAGAGAAATAATCTCAAGAATAATGACAGACTGTATATGACTGCAGAATTCTAGATTGAAATAGATGTTTCCACCACCAATATAGATACATAGACTGTATATGACTGCATAATTATATGAACCAGCGCAGTGTCAGGACTGACCTTGCTCTAGCAGCCTCATCAGGGGCATGGTGCCTCAGCAACAATATGACCAACACAGCCACTATTGCATAGAATAGTCTTGCTGTCCATTTTGGTCGCTCCTCTTCATCTTTTTTAGGCCAAAACCGGAACAATTCTCGCAATGTTGCTTCCTCAGCAAGGATATTAGGAAAGAACCAAACACGTTTTCCAAGAATGATCCATATAGCACCAAATATTGCAGCCCTCACTGCAAGTTTGAAGAATTCGGAGAAAATAGTAAGATGGAAAAAGCAAACAAGCAATTCACAAAATGGTAAATAGCAGAAAAAATATACAGAGATTATATTCAGTTAAACCATAACTAAAACCGGTTATGCAAATATAACCTTATACCGCAATTCCCAAAATAAGTTACTAACTACCAGCTACCCTTTCTTTGGCTGGCTGGCGTTATCAAACAATTTTCTTCTTTAATACGGTAAACCAAAGCAAATTTAGTTTTTAAGAGCTTCACAGGGTCCTAATATGGTAAGAGAATTAATCAAATCACATTAAAAAGGATCCAGGCATAAAAATCTAGAACAAGAAAACAAAATACAGAAAAATGAACAGAGAAAAACTTACAGAAAAGCAAGGAGAGAATGAGTAGAAGAACTCCCGCGCATGAGTAGAGTATTAGTAATTTGCATCGATGTGGATATACAGGAAACAAGCAAATGGCAAGTGTCAAGACAGGCCAGAAAAATGAGAGGAGTGTTTGCCATAGCGGTCTGCGTTTCACAAATGTCCATGCAAAAAATGCATCATTTTCAGAGAACACTTGTTCCTGCAACAAATGTCAGACGATGAGTAAATGCATATGAAAAGAAGCCAAGGTTTTGAAAGACATTTGATTCTGTAAAACTAATCACAACATTGATAAGAGAACACAAAAAGCATAAACTAAATAGCCATGGACAACTGCAAAGACTATGAGAGGCTGTGTATGAAATGCCAATGTTAGCATCACAAAGTGCAAGTATCTTTGGACTTCAATTGATCTGAAAACAGTCTTCTCTGTCTTGCCAAGCAATCACAAATTAGAGGACAGGCGATGTGTATAACAGTACAAATCTAGGCCTAAGCTAATTGCATATAGTAATCGCCAAATCTTAAGTTTCTCTTAAAATGTTCAAACAGGTGCATCATAGGACAGATACCTTGTATAGGATAGGCCTGCATTATTATGAAAAGATAATAAATCTTTGAATTTATCAACAATATAATACACAGATATAAATACATGTGTGTATCAGAAATTCAAGTGGCTATCTGA
Source organism: Corchorus capsularis (assembly GCA_001974805.1). Classification (NCBI taxonomy): domain Eukaryota; kingdom Viridiplantae; phylum Streptophyta; class Magnoliopsida; order Malvales; family Malvaceae; genus Corchorus; species Corchorus capsularis. The sequence continues at coordinate 18,235 of AWWV01010102.1, read as the reverse complement.
TACACTTTTAATGTAAAAACAAGTAAGAGACTCACAGGAAAAATTTCTAAATGTGCAGGCCAGGTAGACAACTTTTTCTTCCCTGGACGAACAGTTTTCACCACACGGTCACAGCGCACCAAAAGATTTTTTTGTAACAAACTATTGGCAATATCTTCAGTTTCTAGATTTTTATTTGACTCCAGTATTTCTTTAAGCTCCGGATGATTCTTCATAAAGCTTACAAAATCTTTCCCTCTGAAGTATTCGACACGAGTTTCCTGCAGGACGGCCCATCTAGACACCAAATCCTTATGGTCCCTCACCTTCTCAGCAAACAACTGAAACACATCCTTCTTGGCAGCTTGTTTCTGAGTAGAAAGGAAATAATATAAGAATTAGAAAAACGCTAACATGTCTAGAAAATCATGAGTTATATCAACAATAAGAATTGGCCAGTACATGTGCATCGAAACCACAAGTTACCCCCAACTTCTCATGACACAAAGATCAAAGTCAAGCCTAAAAAGCAGTATCATCAGTTAGTCAGTACACAGTATAATGCAAACTGACTTACAAATCATATAAACCACAAATCAAGATAGCATCATATCAAGCACAATAATAAACTTATTTTGGACTTGCAAACCATTAATCAGACACTATGCAACATAGTTTCACCAGTGAAGCAACATTTCCTGAATTTGTATTGTCAAACAAATCCAAAACTCAGTCAACATGATTTCCTAATCTTTTTCATGTAATCTCCACCTTAATTATACTATGTCCTCCACCTTGAGTCTTGTTGCCAAAAGAATCTATGCTATGTTACTCAAACCCTTCAAAGTGGAAACATAGGGTACCTCAAAATTGAACATTCTAGGTATAACCAGTCTAAATGTAATTAAAACTTAGATCCTAGGCATATTTCAGACATCCGGATCCCGGGTCTGAGAATCTATTCCTTATTCCATTGCGAAAGATAATCACAGAACATTCGAAATAAAAAAAAAACTAAAAATTAAAAAAAAAATAAATCCCATGAAAAAGAATTTCGTACTGCACTAATTGAGCTGGTCCCAACAATTAATAAGAATATATCTTTCATTTTAATAAAATTTATATTGTTCAACCAAATGATTGTAATGTTTATATAAATTCATGGCATAATATATTCGGATCAAAACCTTAAAAAACAAAATGATAATAAAAAGGAGATCGATAAAATCAAAACCCTAGATCAGGGAACTGAAAACGGCTAACCCTTGGAGGAGTGTCGGAATTGGGATCTCTGCTGCCGTTTTGTACGGCCGCCGAAGATCTTCTAGCTTTCTTCTTCTCCGCTCCTCCTGATTTCTTCATTTCCTTTTCTTTCTTTTTTTCCTTGTTTTCTGGTCCCTCTCTGGTTTTATTTTTCTACTACCGTTTTCTCGCTTTTTTTTTTTCTTCTTTCGGTTTTATTTTCTTTTTTCGTTTCTGTTTCTTTTTTTCTTCTATTGAGGGAAACGGTACTTCATTACTTACTTACCATTTCACTTCCAAAATAATAATTAATTAATTAATAGTAATTCAATAATTTTTGTTAAAAATGACTTAAGAACCTCTTCACCCAATAGGATGTGGCCATGTCAGCAGAAAGATGATGACGTGGATAAAAGTTTTCAAATTATTTTATTGAAACATGTTTTGGAAGAAGTTTTATTTAAGCATAAGCATTTGATTGGATATTTTTGTATTAACAGGGTATTTTATAATTCCCACATTTTTGTTGCTAATAAAAAATAAAAAATGGCAAGAAATTGCAATTTTAAAAACAATTAGGAAAAGACATATATAACCCTTTGGAAGTTTTATCCTGAAAAAGTCAATATTTTCTAAGTGGCTATGCTTTTTAATTAAATTCCCCAATCCATTGCCAACCTTAAAATGCTACCTCTCCTCCATTTCTGCTTGCTTCAAACCAAGCTTCCATCATCAATTTTCCCTCCATTGCTCTCTCACTTGATTGAACATAGTGGGAATTCTAATTATAGAAAGAATAATGCAAAAGCAAACAGAAGAAAAGGCTTATCTTCTTCATCTTGGGTAGTTCATGCAGTGGAGAAAGATTCAGAGCAATTTGAAGTAGACCCAGAAAAGGCAAAGGAAGCCCTTCAAAAGCTTGACCAGCAGCTCCAGACCCTCTCAAAGAAACAAGTCAACAGTCCTAAGATTAGAGGTAAAATTAGCTCTCTCTCCCTCTTTCTTTTGCTTTTTAGTTTTTAATTAAGGCAACAATAAATGGGATTTTTGGATTTTGTAATTAATGTTGCTGCTCTATTAGCAAATTATTATCTCTGTTCCTTACTATGATAACCCTAGTAGTCTAGGAATAGGGTGATTTCTGCAAAAAAAAAAAAAAAAAAAAATCATTAATCAAACATTTAAAAGCAGTATCATCAATCAAGTAATTGTATCTGCTCTTTTCTTAATCAAACATTAAGAAATTTTAATTCTGCCAATTTCCTCTGCTTTTTTTTAAAAAATAAATTTATGTAGGTCTAGATATGTTTATAGAGACTATAATGCTTATTCAAGTTAATGCAAAATTCTGACTAAATGTGTATAGGCCTTTTAAAGCTTGGAATTGTAACCCAAACCAATGATAAGGGAAATGCTTATGCTGTTTTACTCTTGAATCAGTAAAAAAGGGAAAATCAAACCAATATGATAAACTCATTAGTAGTTTTTTCTTTTTTTTTTTCAGATAAAATTCTTATTTATTTATTTGTAACTGAGTTGCAGCTTCAGAAGTAAAACTTGCAAGAGACAAAATGGTGGAAGAAGATAAAGCAGAAGCAGTAGGGGCAGACATATTATCAGGGTCATTCCTAGCAAATTTAACAGTTGGTCTCCTAATTTTTACAATTTTTTACAATGTCTTGTTTTACGCAGTGATAAAGCCATCCATTGATGGACCAGACTCTCCTCCACAAGTATTTAGTAGCACCCAAAGTGATGAACCAGCACCAATTTTGCAGTAGTATATATAGTCAATGTTTTAACACCTCAAGTTTCTTTGATTTCCAATTGACATTCCTGAATAATAATGATTAGTAGACTAGTAGTTATATTGAAGATAATTAAAATTCTAGTCATTTGAGTTGAAACTTGAAGCACCCAAATTCCATATTTTGGTCAATATATTAATATATATATCAACAAGATTTACTTTGAGTGGCATTGAATCCTAATCAGAGAAAAACTCTCCCCACATTACTTTCAATTTCAATATATTATTTTGATTTAGTAAGCCAAAACTCTTCAATTTAATTTAAATAAACCTAAAAAGCTTTAGCTTTACATATATATAGACCTCTCCCTTCAAATATTTTCCCTTGCTTTACTATTTTTACGAATAGGTAACTGTAAATATAGTTTTAGGAATAATTAAATTTCCTCAAATTAAAATGGTGCTTGAAACTCATGGAATCGGAGTTTAATTAATTTGTTTTTTTTTGTTTTATAAGTAACAAGAAGAATTCATATGTATGTACCCAAAAAAAAAAGAAGAATAATTCATATATCTAACTCTAACTCTAACTGAGATGGTTAGAGGTAATTGAAATTTATTTAGGAGATTTTGAGTTTGAAAACTCTCTATTATTATTATTATATAAGAAGGAAAAAAAAAAAAGAACACTCAAATACACAATAGATGTAATAATTATATATGTAAATGATAATACTGCATGTTGTTCCTCGTCCCTGGTTTGCAACATATCTCTGCCCCTTCCACCTTCAAAGAATTAAAGGTCATTATTAATTAAAAATATACATTCATGTATCGAAACGAAAATGCAAAGACTATATATAGCGCATATTTTTACCTGTTGCATGTCAAAACCCAATTCTAAATGAACATTTCTCCATTATCTGCCATGAATAAAGATCTTTTCACGGGACCTTTGTTTGAAATGCAAAACCTTAAATCTTCCTCATTAACATCGCACTTCCCATTCCCATCACAACAATGAGGAACTTCAAACCGTTAAGATGCTCCATCTCTCTTCTATCAAAAAAATTCTTGCTATTTCGAAATTGTGTTTTTGGTTGTGACAAAATGGTTGTAAAGCTTCTTGATCATTTATATAGGGTTTAGAAATATCAATCCAACCTTCCAAATCTAGTAAAGATATCATTGAAATGGTAAAACAAATTATGCTACCCTTGAAATTTACCACATTTTCCATTTTCAACAAAAAAATATGATTGCATGCACCAATATATACTTTGTATAATAGGAAAATTACTTCTGAAGATTGCTTGTTTAAAATTAGTCCTTACCAAAAATCAAATATTTTTCCTATTGTGGTGAACTTGGGGGGCAAGCATTCACAATCCTTAACTGTATAAACATGATATTTGATCAACTATGTGCATATATATCACATACATGCATTTTTACCTAACTATGAATAGGATTCACTGTATTTTAATATAATTTTAGTAATAATAACAAAGTATGTAAAGGAAATAATAAGATATATAATTGATTTTGAAGTGCATTTGTTCCATAAAATGATAAAGACATGGACCAAAAGTCCAAAACTTGTTCATCATCCATTTAAAAAAGAAAATTAAAGTTTAAACCTTCCTAACCAAAGGTATGTTTCTTTTTTCGTTGAAGTAATTAAAGGTATTATTAGGATTTATAAGTTTGAAATTAATCTTTTTCGGATTGAAAATGTGAAAGATCATAATCATTTTGATGCACTTTAAAAATATTCAACATGATATGGCTAAAATCCCAATTAAAAACCTGAACTTTGCATAATGTTATAATATTAACCACGTGTTGGTCTCTACCTTTTTTGGGTACATAAAGGGTTATTGCGTTGGTCTCTACCTTTTTAATTTAACTATAATGTGGCCCACGCGATTAATAGGAGAGACCAAATACAATTTTGGATCAAATCCACGGTGAATCAATACTTTAGTATATTCTTCTCTCAAAATATTTTAGTATATTCAATCATAAAAATTAATTTGGATTTTAGCTTTGAGCAGATAAAATTATTTATACCTTTTATTTTTACACATACTAGGTAAGAGTCTGCATGCGTGTTTGATTGCGCGAACATATTCTTGCAGTTGATATTCAACAGTCCCCAATTAGTTTTCAAAATATTATTGGTGACTTATCGGTTTGCTAAATGAGGATGATGACTAATTATTTTAGGTCATATGTTTTGAAAGATTTGGACTTAAGTAAGGATCCGACCAAAAAACCGGTCTAAAGAATTAGCCTCATTAATCTAAGAACAAATTGATAAGGGTATTTTGGTCATTTCATGCTTATTTTTTGTTATTTGAGTTAAAGACCAAGGGTATTTTGGGAAGTTAAAAAAACCCTCCATGGGTCCAATTTCCACTATAAGCACAAATTATGTAATATTAAGTAGACCGTCTATTTTTGTTAATTGAAACAACTAATTCTTTGGAAGCATTTTTTATACCTTGAACATTAAATTTAGTTTTCAAGTCCTTCATGAAAGTTGTAAATCATGGAACAAGCTTTCAAGAGACACTTGAATCATCTCAATCAAACATCTGGAGCAAAAGTTATATAATATTAAGTGGACCATCTATTCCCGTTATACTGAAACAACAAAATTTTCGGAAGCATTTTTGATACTTGAAACATTAAATTTAATTAATGTTGTAGACCATGGAACAATATTTTAATAGACACTTAAATCACCTTAATCGGATAACCAAAGAGAAAATTATATAATTTTAAATAGACCGTTTAGTCAAACCACTTATAAATATGTTATATTATTTTAAATTGGTAGAAAGTAAAAAATGCCCTTAGAAGTTTGTGAGAATAACGAAAAAACCAATATTGAAATGACGAAAAAATCAAGCTAAATAGTATAATCAAATTAATAAGATTAAATCTTTTGACTGCTTTTTTAGTACTTTCACTTCCTATCATTATTGCTTTTTTATTTTATAACTAGATCTGCTGCTCCGCGCACCAGATCTATGTTTCTACAACTTCTTTGTCAATTTTAGCAAATTGACTAGCATATCCCATACTGTCATAAAGTTTTTAACACAAAAACTCCTCAAGAGATTTTTGGCGCAACACTTTCAAATTTACCATTTAGCATAACATAATTCGATTTAGTAGGACAAAACCTATCCATCTAAATAAACCTAAACATATTCTTAGCTTTACATAGAATACTATATGCCACCGCTTCAATATAATAAAGTTGATTGATGAGGATTGCGAAATCTTGAACAAAATTGTCCTCTGCTTTGTTATGTAGTTATTGTTGACTCCATATTTTTTGATGATAACAAAACTTCCTAATTTAGTGAGACTGACCAAGCTATTTAAGTGTGCAGTGACAAATTGAGTGACACATATAGTTCTCGGTTGTGCACAAGCCGAACATCCTCAAAGCTCAAGTCACAAAAGAAGCATACTAGTTGAAGTCCTCCATGTTAAGAAGAACTTAGTCCAAATTACAAAAGAAAAATCGTTTTAGTGGGACTGAAGTCAGAACAAGAAAGATGCATATGAAGAACTGACTGAAGTTTCAGAAGGAAGTTAGCTGCAAGGAATTTTAGTGACACCAATTTGGAAGCTCAATTTAGTGAGACCAAAGTGGATCAACAACATTATCAGACAGTTTCTGCCAGCGCCAAAAAATGACAAAATAACGGGATTAAATTCAAACCGGCGCTCCAACGGCTAGTTTTGACATATTTGTATTTAAGGATTGAAATGATCGTTGGAAACAAGTTTTGAGCATTCAAGAAGCAAAAAGAAAACATTTACTCTTAAGATTCTTCTCCAAGCCGTGCTACACTCTTATTCTTTGTTTTTGCTTGGTTTAAGCAAGTTTGTTCTCAACTCTTTTCTTGTAAATCTTGCCCAGAGCTTACCTTGTGTATTTCGATCATTTAGGATCAGTTTACGCACTTCAAACATTGTCATTTGATTGTGATTGAGTGCGGGGAGCACTTGTTCGAGTTAGGGTTTTAGCTCAGTGTGTACTCAAACTTGGGGAAAGCTTGGTTTGTGTAAAGGCTTGGTGTAGACCCGTAACTATATCTGATTAGTGGATTTGGTGAAAATCCTTGGCTGGGAAGAGCCAAGGTAGAGGACGTAGGTCGGGTGGACCGAACCTCTATAAATCGTATGTCGAGCTAAGCATCTCCTAATCCTTTCTAGTTACTCTGCCTTTATTGTCTTTTATTACTTGCCATTCTTTCCTCTGTTCTCCTCTGCCTTCTTCATTTATTCTGCATACTGTTATATTCATCATCTCTGTCACATCCATTTATTGCATAATTATTGTGTATGCTCTGCTCATTTTATTCCGACTAGTTTCTTCATTCTATCTGGTCGCACTAATATTCTGTGTTGCAGAAAAGTTCTTAAGTTGAAAGAATTTTCGAAGTGGGCTATTCATCCCCCTCTAGCTAGCACCACATTTGGGACCAACAGTTATACGAATGACCACTACTAATAAGAATAATTACCAACAAATTATTCTAATTGGTCAAGCAAACTTCATCCAAAAATTAGACGAAGACTCAAAGCAACTCAAGAGTACATTACCAACCGACTTAAATTAACCTAGTTAGTCCTTGGACCTAAGTTCTAGGGTCCATCTTTAAATTATTATTAGCCGTCATTAAACATGGATCAATATGTAATATGTATATCTAATTCGAAGTCTACTCCTAATTTGCTTTGCATGTTCCCTTGACAAACCCTAAGATATGATTATCGACAAATTAAACCTCCCGCAAGATATGGTCATCGACATATTGTGCCGCTGTGATGTCGACGATTTGTTGCGGTTTCGGTGCCTTTCGAAGGCATATTGCTCTTTGATCGACAACCCTGATTTCAGCAAGTTTCATCTTTCCCACTCCCTCAAAATCAACCCCGCTCGCCGCTTCCAGATACTCGTTAGCAGAGAAGACACAACCCTCCATTGTTGTTCTGTGACGTCTGCCACAAGTCCGCCAGGTCTAACAGAAGTTGGACATTATCTGCATTTTCAAATTCTTATCATTAGCTATTTATCTGCTTATTCAGTTATTATCTTAGCTATTTCCCTTATTTCAAATTATTTTGGCATATCTTATATATTGCCTATTTTCATTCAGTTGTAAGCACTTGGAAATTAATACAGAAAACCATTCTTTTTCTCCTTCCTTATCTCTCGATCTTCTCTCTTCCTTCTCTTTGATCCTTCCCTCTTCTCAACTATTCTCTTTTCCTCATTTAAGTTGTGACATTTTGGTATCAAGAGCTTCTCGATTCTCGGCGATGGGTGAGGGTGTTTCCACCAGAATTCAGAAAGAGATCGCTAACCTTCAAAGCAATTATGCTGAACTCAATGCTAAGGTCGACACCATTGTTGCTCAACTTCGATCGGAAATCCAAACTAACACAGAGCAAGTTCGATCAGAAATGGAGAAAATTTCATTAGATCTGAAACAATTCATTACTTAGTGTTTTCAGAATCCTCCTACTCCAATTGATTTGTCATCTCCTTCAAAAGCTCTTGGTGTTTTGGGTCCGGTGACTTCAACCACCGCGTCGCACAACTCTTCTAGCTCCGGTTCATCTAGTGATCCCACTCGATCTTACACAAAACACTCAAAGATTGAGTGCCCACGTTTTGACGGATCTGATTTTATTGGATGGCATCACCGAATCTTACAATTCTTTGAAGCTGATTCGACTCCTGAACACACTAAGATTCGAACCGTGATGATGCACCTGGAAAGCCAAGCACTCCAATGGCATCTTCGCTTCATGCGCATTGCTGAAACCTCTGGACAGGTAACTTGGCATGATTATATTTTAGGTATGCGTGAGAGATTTGGCTGTAATCAATATAGAGACCCATTATCTGAATTGATTGCTTGGAAACAAATTAGTACTGTGGATGAATATTATGATAAATTTGAGGGCATATTAAACCAGTTGAAATTGAGTGACGCAGATGCCATGAGTTTCTTTTTGACTAATTTGAAACCTGAGTTAGCTCAGCAGGTTCGTCTCTCTCAGCCAAAAACTCTAGTCCAATCAGTGAACTATGCCAGGCATGTCGAATCCCTGATGAATGGCTCTGCTGCTATGCCCTTAGCCTTCAAAAATTTCCTTAACCCGAACACTACCACCAAACAGTCTACATACACCCATCGTACAAATACCAGATTACCTTCCTTACAAACACTTACTAATACCACACAAATGCTCACATATCCCACTTCCAAACAAACTAGCCCAACAGAAAAAAGCAGCGCGAAAACCAGCTATATTCCCTAAAAAACTGAGCGAGATGAAAGAAGGAAACAGGGTCTCTGTATGTGGTGTGCCACAAAATATGCCCCAGGCCACCCATTGTGGAGTAAAGGCCCAGCTCTATCAAATGTTTCTAGAGGAATCAACTGAGGATTCTATGGAGTAAGATGCATATGTTGGCAGCTTCGAGTTTGTTGATGATGCTACTCTAACAGGAGACGCCGATTCGGCCCCCATTATATCTCTCCATGCATTGCTAGGTGCAACTGGGCCTCAAATTATGTAGATAGCTGGTAAGATTCAGAATGAAATTGTGATGATCTTAGTTGACACGGGAAGTACTCATAATTTTTTGAATGTTGATGTGGCAAAAAGGTTAAATTGTGCTACTAAGCAGGTTGCTGGTGTTCAAATTCAGGTAGCTAATGGTAAGCAACTCCAATGCCAGGAAATTTGTCAACAACTTAGATGGGAAGTCCAAGGTCTGGTGCAAGAAACTGATGTTTATTTGATTCAGCTTTTAGGATGTGATATGGTCCTAGGCATCCAATGGCTGAAAACATTGGGGCCAATTTGGTGGAATTTCAATGAGTTGATGATGAAGTTCTTCCTTGGAAAAACTCTTTACACACTCACTGGTCTGTCAGCTGGGGAAGTAAAACTCATTTCCGAGAAGTAGGCATCTCGACAAGCTTTCTCTCAGCAGTCTCTTTGCACCATGCTCCTCTACACTAGCAAGGCTCAGTTATATAGCCTTGAAACTGACACAAGTGCACTGTCTCACTTACCACACGATTTGAAGACGCTTTTACAGACTTATGATGTTGTGTTTGATACACCCCGAGGCCTTTCTCCATCAAGGCTCCATGACCACGCCATACAACTCAAAGATGAGTCTTAAGTAGTCAAAATTAGACCCTACCGATACCCTACTGTGCAGAAAGATGTACTTGAGAAAATGGTGGCTGAGATGAAAGCTTCTGGAATCATTAGGGATAGCAATAGCTCTTTTGCATCCCCTGTTGTGCTGGTGAAAAAGAAGGATGGGAGTTGGAGATTTTGTGTTGACTATAGGTAGTTGAACAAATTGACTGTTAAAGACAAATTTCCCATCCCTTTAGTGGAAGAATTACTAGATGAACTTCATGGAGCCAAATGGTTCTCTAAGTTGGACTTACGCTCAAGTTATCATGAAATCAGAATGGCGGAAGGGGACGTTCACAAAACTGCTTTTCGTACTCATCAGGGGCATTTTGAATTCCTTGTAATGCCTTTTGGGCTCACTGATGCTTCTGCCACTTTTCAGAGTTTGATGAACCACTTATTTCAACCCTTTCTCCGTAAGTTTGTACTTGTCTTATTTGATGATATTTTAATTTATTCTCCGGATTATAACTCTCACATGTTACATTTGCAGCAAGTTTTTGCCCTTTTGATTCATAACCAGCTCTATGTTAAATTAGCAAATGTGAGTTTGCTGCCAGCAAGGTCGAGTATTTGGGCCATGTGATCCATCGAAATGGAGTTGCTATGGATGATGACAAGGTTCAATGTATTTTACAATGGCCTGTACCTAAAAATCTGAAGGAGCTAAGAGGTTTTTTAGGGTTGATAGGTTACTATCGCAGATTCATCAAAGGGTATGGCTGTATTGTAAAAGGGCTGACCGTATTGCTTAAAAAGAACAATTTTGTGTGGACTGATGCAACCAAGGCATTTGAGCAATTAAAGAAGGCAATCTCGTCTGCTCCAGTTCTCGGGCTGCCGAATTTTGAGGAGCCTTTCACCGTTGAATTAGATGCATCGAATGTCGGTATTGGAGCTGTGTTGAGCCAGCACAATCGACCTCTTGCTTTTTTCAGCAGAGCCTTAGCTCCAAAACATCAAATACTCTCTGTATATGAGAAAGAGATGCTAGCCATTTTAGTGGCAGTAAAGAAGTGGTTAGCTTACCTTCTTGGTAGGAAGTTTTACATCAAGACAGACCATGAAAGTCTGAAGTTTTTGTTAGACCTGTCAACAGCAACTCCTGCCCAACATAAATGGCTTGTGCAGATGATGGGTTATGAATTTGAAATCATTTACAGAAAAGGATCCTCTAATGTTGTTGCAGATGCTCTTTCCCGAGTTCCACAGGCCACATTATATGCTATCTCCACCTTTTCTACTGATTTGAGTGCTAGAATCCATACTTCTTGCTTGCAGGATCCTACATTAGCAACTCTTATTAAAAAATTACAGCAAGGTACTCTTTCTAGCTCTAAATACACTCTCACACATGGACAGTTGCGTAGATTGGAGAAACTAATGGTAGGCAATGATGCTGCCTTGAGGGCTGAAATTTTAACTCTCTTCCACTCCACACCCACTGCTGGACATTCGGGAATGGATGCCACCTTGAGGAGACTTTCTAGTGTTGTTTACTGGAAGGGTCTTAAGAAGGCTGTGAAGCGATTTGTAAGAGAATGCTATATATGCCAGCAATGCAAACCAGAGCATGTGGTTTCTCCTGGGTTGCTACATCCCTTACCAATTCCTGACAAGGTATGGGTAGATATTTCCATGGATTTTATTACTGGTTTGCCTAAGTCTAATAGGAAAGAGGTCATCATGGTTGTGGTAGATAGGCTTAGTAAATATGCTCATTTTGTGGCTTTAGCTCATCTTTATAGTGTTGTATCTGTGGCTCAAGCCTTTCTTAATAACATATTTAAGCTACATGGAACTCCTACTTCGATTGTTTCAGACAGGGATCAAGTTTTTCTCTGTCAGTTTTGGACAGAACTATTCAAACTGATGGGTACTAAGCTTCACAAATCGACAGCTTATCACCCTCAATCCGATGGGCAAACGGAAGCTGTGAATCGATGTTTAGAGACTTATCTACAGTGTTTTTGCTCTGAAGATCCCAAGGATTGGGCCAACTGGTTAGCTACTGTAGAGTGGTGGTATAACACTAACCATCACACTTCGAGTAAGATTACACCTTATGAGGTGGTATATGGACGGCTTGCACCTGTTTATTTACCATATATACCTGGTGAAACTAAAGTTGATGCTGTTGACAGAAGTCTCAAGGCTAGAGATAAAACCATCCAGATCCTTAAATTTCATTTACACAGGTCTCAACATCGGATCAAGCAACAAGTCGATAAGAAGAGGTTTGACAGGGTACTTGCTGAAGGAGATTTGGAATACCTCAAACTACAACCATATCGCCAGATGTCCGTGGTTCATAGATCTAACCACAAACTTGCTCCAAAGTATTCTAGCCCCTAAGAGATATTGAAGAAGATAGGCACTATGGCTTATGAACTTGAGTTACCACCTGGTTCAAAGATCCATCCAGTATTTCATGTTTCTCAACTCAAGAAACATGTGGGAAACAACCATTCTCAAGCTCATTTACCCTTGCTGGATACATCTAGTCAGATTGCTCGAGAGCCAGTTGCTGTTCTCGACCGTCGCATTGTCAAGAAGCATAACAGGGCTGTTACTCAGGTGCTCATTCTTTGGAGTAACTCTTTTGCTGAGGACGCTACTTGAGAGACTCTATTCGATATCCAGAAAAAATTTCCATCTTTTAATCCTTGAGGACAGGGATTTCCTGAAGAGGGGGAATTTGTCATAAGTCCGCCTGGTCTAACAGAAGTTAGACATTATCTGCATTTTCAAATTTTTATCATTAGCTATTTATCTGCTTATTCAGTTATTATCTTAGCTATTTCCCTTATTTCAAATTATTGTGGCATATCTTATATATTGCCCATTTTCCTTCAATTGTAAGCACTTGGAAATTAATACAGAAAACCATTCTTTTTCTCCTTCCTTATCTCTCTTCCTTCTCTCTGATCCTTCCCTCTTCTCAACTATTCTCTTTTCCTCATTTAAGTTGTGACAACATCTAACTTCGTGTTTCAAACGCCTACCGAATTCAGTGAGTTACCCAGAAAACCTAAAACCGCACTGATTATACAATTAAATTTCATAATGCATTTAAAAATAGATTTAGAATTCCCTCAGGAATCAAAACTGAATTTGTGGGTTCTGAAATTTTGGGTTCTTGTAACGGCTTGGTAGCTTTACTATCTAGAAATACTAAGAAAAATCCTGAGGATCAGATGTTTAAGATTTGTCTTTTGAACCCATCAACAAGAGTGTCTCGGTATTTGCCTATGAAGATTCCTGATGATGATATCTTGAGCAAGGTTTATGGATTTGGGTATGACCCCATTTCTGATGACTACAAGTTAGTGGAGGTTTCGCAGCCCAAGTCGCTTGCCTCTAAAACTAAGGTTTACAACTTGAAGACTAATTCTTGGAAAAGCATTATTGATGGTGAAGTCCCATTTCCTTTGCATTGGCCTGTCAAGGAACGTCTTCGGAACGGGGTTTTTTGTAAAAAATTCTTTACATTGGTTGCTTATTTCCGGTAAAAAAAGAAATAGAAACATAGGAAAAAACAATGTTGTTGTTGTTTTTTGTTAGGTACATATTTTCCTATATTTTATATGTTAATTCTATTTGATTATGTGTCTATTTCTATGTACTTGATGCTTAATTTATTTATATTTATGTTTTAGATACATATTGGAGTGTTTCGAGGCAAAAGGAGCTAAATTGGAGCTATTTAGAACAAGTTGGAAAAATTCTGTTTCAACCTGGAGCGGGTCGAAATCAAACTAGAAATTATCCTGTCTCGACCTGAAACGGGTCGAAACAGGCCATGCAGGGAGCAAATAAAATTTCGTGGATTTAATTCTCTTTTGGCCCAAATCTTTACCAACTCGATATTTTCACATATTTAAGCCTTGGGAAAGATCTCAAATACCCCTATACTTAATTCTATTAGTTTAAGGCAATTTTGTAATTTTATAATTAATTATTTTTAATTAGGTTAAAAGCCTTATATAAGGCTATAGCCGCCAGACTTAGTGAGCAGCTTTTAAAAGCCTTTTAGTTCTTAATTTTAGGTTTGGGACGTTAGCCTTTTAAAGCCTTAGTTTTAGGTTTCTTTTGACATTGGCTTTTAAGTCTTTAAGCTTTAGTTTTTAGATTTATTTTTGCTACGCCACTTTTCCTCTAAACCAAAGAATGGAGATTTTCTCTAGTCTTGATTATTTTGTAAACTTTCTTTTCTAGTTAATTTAATTTTGAGACTTTCAATCTCTTGGGTATTTGATTTGTGAGGTTCTGCGCTTATTCATCTATCTTGTAAGTATTTCAATTTTGTCTGAATTATTTGAATGATTTCATGCTTGATTATGTAGAATGGCCATCTATTTAATTAGGTATGATTTTTATTGTTAGATGAGATTCCTATATGCAATCGTAGGTAATTAAATCACAAGTAACAACTTAGAGTAGCCCTCTAAGAGAATCTTGAATATAGATTGAATGTTGCCTATATTAGTGAGCATTGTCTATTGTTGGCTAAGATCTTTCTAGTTCTTAAAGCAATGAGTTACTTGAATCTGGTAGACGCTTGGAACTAGGTTAGTACACCTGTTAGGATTTAGTCTAGGACTTGCGTCATGACTAATGAAGACTAAGGAAAGATAGAGATTAATGGTCGATGACGTTAATCTACGCCATCTATTTATCAAGTTAGATATTAATTGATGCCATCAAATCCTTTTATCCCAAGAGTACGATTGTCTTGAAATTGGAATATTTATTTAGTTGTTTCTTTAATCTCCCTACTAGTTTAATTTGTGTTTTATTTAGTTTAATCAATTTCTTTATAAAACCCCCATTTTAGTTTAATTCACAACTTTAGAAAAGGTAATTAAAACAATAGTTCTTTGTGGGATCGACTCGTACTTACCCTGTCTATAGGTTTTGTATGATTTTTATCTTTGATGGAATACGACACCCATCACTTTTGATTTGACAACTGAGGAATACCATCAATTGTCTCTACCGGAAGTAATGCCGCCGGCTCGTGATTGCGAGCAAGTATATGAATTAGGAGGATGTCTCTGTGTGAATTATGTGGAAGAAAATGAGTATTCAATTGGTGTTGATATATGGGTGATGAAAGAATATGGTTTAAGAGAGTCTTGGACTAAAATCTTGACAGTAAATGATAGTGGAATACGAAGCCCACGAATCCGAGCTTGGGCATATTCGTATACCAAGAGTGGGCAGAAAATTTTGATAAACAAACATGATGATTCTGATTGGTGGTGGTTTTATTTGGTTGATGTCAAGAGTGGGAGAGTTAGTACAACAACACGTTCCTCTTGGACGTCTGAAATGTGTGTATGCCTTGCTACTCTTGTCTCTCCATATCAAATTAGTGGTGCTGCTAGATTAAAGAGGAGAAAAAGAAATAAGAAATATATGAAAAGGAAGCGAATTACTGATAGTGGCAATGACTTGAAGAAACCATGCATTTAATGAATTGAGGCAAGATTATTATACTCTTATTTCAACTTTGGAAATTTCATTTGTAGTTTTATTGATTTAATTGTTGATTTGGAGTAGTTCTTTAAACAATACTCCTACATTAATGTCTCCTACATTATTGATTCAAATGAAGGAAAATTGTAGCTAATATTAAATGGAGAATGGTAATGATTATGATTGTCGAAATAATGTGTGTCTAACTAAAAATGATGATGCTTTACGCACCTATGTGATCATCCTCAGTTGCTTGAAAGTTGTAAGCTCTAAAGGTTATTAAATACTGGTATATTTGTTTCAACATTATTAAAGCCACATTAAAGAGAGTATTGTTTTGAAAACATAAGCCACATACGCCACCAACTCTTTCTCCATCAATTTCCACGAATAAATGCAGAGAATGAGTCATTTTTTCCTCCTCCTTGTTCAGACATTCTTCAGCCTTAATCATGTAATATGGACAAGTGATTCTTTGTTTAAAGAAGAAACAACCTTTAATTTATCTCTTCATTCAAGTCAATGGATATGGTCATTTGAACCTTGAGATCAATCACATAATTGCTCTTGATGAAACCATTGTGTCCAAACTGATTGAATTAAATAATTAACATATTTTTTTGCCTTCCCAAATTTCCAAGATTTAACACTATTGTTACCTGCAATACGTGCATTCTTCTGTCAGTCTCTATGTAAAAAGTGCACACACCACTCTTCTTGGTTGAAATCTGACATTGGGGCTGCCTTCGACAAAAACTGCATAAACAAAACAACCTTCAATACATAAAGAAAGAACAAAGCGAAAGAATTTAGAGGGCTAACCTTGGATTAATCATGAGTAATGTTAAGCTAAGGATCGAGGGAAGATGAAGATGATCTGATGATCTTAGATTGATGATAAATATGAATGCCCAAATCAGACATAGATTTGAATGTCCAAAGGGAAACAAAGAAGACTCACCAAGTTACTTAATCCTAGAAATGTCATTAAAGAATGTTAATTACTAGCAATTAAAATTTGTTTCTTGATCTTGAATGATTATTCCCTTTCATCAATTTCTTTCAACCAATCAACATATGCAAAAATTCACACCTATTTCATCGTTGCACTCCCAACAAAATGTTAATAAAGGACAAGATCTCAAATTAAGCTGATTGAATTCAATGTGTATGACCGCAAACCATCACTAGTTCCTCGAATAAAGCTATATATATGCTAACAAATTTGAAATAAGGAAAGAGCTCTCGAGTAAGAGAAATGAATACCATTGTTGTGTTGGCCGCATCAAAATTGACAATTAGGGAAGGGATTAATACTTGAATGTGGTCATGGGTTCAAATGATATTGGTAGCGTGCAATAACTTCTAAAACTGAAATAAAAGGCTAGCTAAACAATTTGGGTTTAGAAAACTTTTCAATCCAAGACCCTAGTAATAATGCTTTAAGAATGCAACAATCAATCCTTGTCACATATATAATTGATGAAGAAAAGGACAACATCAACACTACAAAAAGCAATTAGCTAGATTGGCTACTTAACATAAAAGGGCTTTAAATATTGACCTGCAAATCAGAGTGAGCTACTACTACCATTTACTAATGTCTCAAAAAGAATTCATAAGTTAATGAAAGAATGCTGAGAATTTAAAAGCATGATATAGAGAAAACGACAGGGAGAACTAACCCAAAAATTTTAACCAAGCAGGGACATTTGAGATCTGTATAAGATCATTAGTAAGAGAGGGAAGCGGCAGAAAAAACCTTTGAGAGCCAAAAAGTAATGAGATGAATATGATGATATGGCCAGAATATGATGATTAGCTATGAAGTAGATTGTAAAATCATGTAAAATATGAGAATCGATAAAGAAGTGTGTTATATGGATCGATATATGTATTCAACAAGACATGAAAGGACTTGGTTGATGGATATTGTAAATAAGTTTATAAGTGATACAAATATTAAGTCTGAAGCAAAGCGACTTAATATCCTTTTTCCCCCTTGAACTTGTATAGTATTTGGACGTTTTGCCCCATGAACTTAATTCAATTTTGGATATTTTACCCCATAAATTTCAATTTTTGGATGTTTTGCCCCTTCAGATTTACAGCACCGTCGAGACATTGATGTTATAATGCCACGTGTCACAGAAATGCCACGTGGCATTGTCACGTCAGACCAACTTGACCCACGTTAGCATCTTGACGGTGCCATTAACCTGAAAGGGCAAAAAATCCTAAAATTAAAGTTCAGGGGATAAAATATGGCTAAATAATCAATTCAGGATATAAGGTTTGCCCTAAAATGCAATTTGGGATATAACGTTACAAAACAAGCAATTAAGGATATAACGTTACGAAAAACGAGCAATTAAGGATATAGCCCGTTAGAGCTCCATTAAATGATGACATGGCATCCACGTGGCATCCACGTAATTTCTGACAATACACGTGTCATCTACGTGGATGCCACGTGGATGACACGTCATCAATTAACGGAGCCCTAACTGATTATATCCTTAATTG